>WHYT01016370.1:87237-144739 GCA_009806455.1 Tetrax tetrax
GAGGTCTAGAGCCAGGCAGCAGCAGAGGCCAGGACGCAGGCTGGACCCCTGACAGCCAAGAGGCAGGAGCAGACGTGGGAAGAGCGTTCCCTGGGAGAGCAGGGAGTACAGCGCTGGCCGTCCCTGCCCTTCGGGCATTTTCCTTGGAGTCTCCGCTCGCGCGGGGCGCTGCTGCGTGCTCAGGTCCCGGCCCACGCACACGTGCACGCACACAGGAACTCCTCGCTGCCTTTGCTCTCCCTCCTGCAGGTCCCCGTGCTGCGGTGTGCCAGCGCCTGCCTCTTGCCAGCACGCTCTGCTCCAGCACCCTCCTCGTTTCCAGCTCAGGTTAGCCAAAGCAGGCATCACCTGCCACGTCCCAGCAGGCCCAGCGATGCGCCGGGTTCCTCTGCCTTCAGAGCATCTCCCCCTCCCCTGCGGCTGCAGCTGCAGCAATAATTATCAAACTGTCTTACTTCTAAAGCCTTTGCCTTGTTGTGCTGCGAATCAAGCACTACGCAACAACGTCAAACCCTACTGCAGGTGAGAACTGGATATGAGACACCACCTCCTCCTGGACGTGGGCTCCCAGTTGCACCCAGCGTCCTTCCACACGCTGCTCCCCCTGATCCCAACTGGCCATTCTCCATGACTCATGAGCACCTTCACCAGGAGGGTTTCTTGTGGCAGGGTAATAACCTGGGGCACTTAAAAACGCATGAGTTACCTGAGACTAGGATTCTGAGACTGACTGCAGCGAAGCTGAGGTACACAAACATACATACATACACACTGTTCTGATAAAAAGAGAGAGGAGGTCTGTACCTACATAAAAATGTTCTTCTCAACAAGAAAAAGGAGTTGTATGTAGGAAAGGGAAAGAAAAAACATAGGTGGATGTACAAATGGTTTCCATTTATAATTCACAAGATGACTCAGATGTATATAAATGAAAATTAAACTACAAAATATCCTCTTGTTGCAAGGTTATGTGACCTCACGAAGAGTAACCTAGACCCAGAAAGCTGATGAAAAGGTTGTATCTGTCAAAAAGATAATTAAATTAGGTATTTTTACAGTGCCAGCAACCACAGGAATTATACTTAAACTTGCAAGTGTAAAGTAGAAGTAACAGAAACAAGCTTACCTTTCAAATTATATTTGAAGTTACTAGTTGACTAAAAACATTTTGTTCCTGATCCAGTACAGAAGTGCTTACACTTACAAAATACAGCTTGAAAGAGCGAGAATTTTACTTTCATTTACTGAATGACAGGCAGTGTTTAACAGAGAATGACGAACTGTAAATTACAGTACCTTTTCTCCATAGCCTCTGTCTTTGGTCATCATTTCCCTGAGCGTCTGTAACACTTTAATGCACAGTTTCTCCTCATTCTCCTCTAGCAGCTGTTTTGTATGCTTTATTAACCTGAAAATAACCAATCACCCTTCAGTTTAGTGCCAATATTCTAAAAATGGGATCAGATATATGTGGCTATATTACTGAATGGCTTTAAGCTGCAAACAAGTTTGATTATCATACTGTTACACAACTGTCTTGGGAACACTTTCTCAAGAGCGACACAACAAAGTCTTTCCTCATCCTCAAGAGCTTTCCCCCCAGCCCCCTCCAAAGACAAATTGTATGTACCACACCACGAAATACTGTGCTTCACAAGTATTTCCAAGTATATCAAGTATTTCCAAAGCTGGGTAAGAGGGCACCACTCCACAGGGCATGGGAAAATAATGAAAAAGCGAAACAAAACCCTTCCAGTAAGCCAGATTTCAAGACAACTTACTTGCAAATGAAACCTCCGCTTTCACATTTCCTCCTGGCATCCGTGTTCTCCGGGAAGAGCAGCTCAGGCCTGTGAAGCACATCTACCAGCACTGACAGCTCTGCCTGGACAAGAGGACGTAAGCGATCCTCTAAAGCTGACACTATGTCCTAGAATATAATCACAGCAGGATTTTAAACAAACATTAAGGATATAAATTTATATGCAAATTAATTTTACAAACAACAGAAGTGAGACAGGACACTTAGGTCTGTCCTGCCTGGATAAACTAGATTAAAGACCTCAGAGTCTGGTCAGATACAACTTTCAGTTTTATTGTTTAATATTTGTCCTCAGAAAGGAAGCCCTGACTTCCAGCAGTCTTAGCTCCTACCCCTCCCCATCTTCGTGGGTGCCCTTGTTCATACAGAAAACAGAGAAAAATGCAGATTCACAGCTGCACTGGAACTTTGTGATAATGATCAGGATATTTACGCTTACACACACCAACAAAAAACTACTACCGTTAAAGTGATGCAAAAATAAAATTATTCCCCTTTTCCTTGACATTTGGAAAACTGCAGCTACCTTAAAAATGAAGCTACTTTTATCCTAACACTTAAACAAGCAGAAAATATGAGATAGCTATGAAGCCAGAGAGGAAGCTTAATCAAACTGAAATGGGCAAACAGACAGGAATGGATAAGGAGGGAGAAGCTATTTCAATGAGAACGGGTTGGGCACTGTTCTTACATTACGTAACGTAAGTTTACGTGAAGTCAGCTAGAACTGTTTGCAGGAAAAGGCTTTTGACAGAGAATGAATCTTCCAAGGATAAAGGCGTCATTCAAGATGATAAATTTCATTTGCTATAAAAAAGGTTTTATTGAATTGTCTACAGATCTGAACACAGAACATAGCTATAACACATCAGTCTCTATTTCTAACAGGCGGCATTAGGTTTAAACAGTCTTTAGCAAGACCAGTATGGGAATGCACACGCTTTGTTTCAGAGAATGACTGTGGTTGCAGCTGGTTCACAAGGAACCGATACATCCATTTTTTGCCAGCCCTGCAGCAGTTTCCAGGCAGGGCTGTGGCACCTTTCATCACACTGTTCGGTTACAATGGTTTACACTCGATTTTATACGCAGTATTATTATATTCAGTATCAGTTAACTTGATTATCATGTAGCAGTTTGACTAGTGAATTCCCAAATGTCTTTATACTTTGGAAGTTCCTCCTTTTGTGTAGGCATGCAAGTAAGTGCTCCTCAAAGGAGGAAGGGGTGTTGTGGAGTCACCTGTAATCTCTCAATTATGTTCCGATAATCCCTGGAGGCAGCGAGCACCGAATCTCTGCGGGCAGCGTTCCTGGCAGTCATTCGCCAGTTCATGGCAGTCTTCTGCACAATGTTATGAGACTTCAGGAAGAGGTTGTTCACCTGACTGTCCAAGTCCACCGGAATCGCAATTGCACGGCTTTTTGCTGCAACAAGCCAAAATCAGTAAGAGTTGATTCCTTCAGCCCATGTACTGCAATCAGTGCAAGAAGACAACCACCTCTACTTGCAATTCCTTCTACAGCCTGCTCCGTGTGTACTTCGAACAGCGCAGCGCTCAGCCCGTGCGTAATGGGTCAGACCTCTCTGCAGCATTACGTTTCAGGGCTTCCACACCTCAGAGCTGCTTACTGTCTTCAAACTGCGGGAGCAGGAATCTGTCCTTACATACACGCTCCCAACATCTCATGCTAATGCATATGGACACCTATCCAATAGACTTGGGCCTCATATCCCATACAAATTACTCCTCTTGCTACTAAAAGTGGAGCAAATTACTGGGAGGAGCAGCACAAAACCATCTCCCTGCTGCAGCTCAACAGGACTGCAGCATGTTTTGAGGTTACACAGAGAAAACACTTCAGGTTACAATGACAACACCTACTGCTCAACTATGACAACACATCAACGTTACTCTGGCTTTGCACTATCCCTTGGCTCCGAGTTATCTGCAAGTAGCACCTGTGGGTAGTGAACTATGCTTTCTTTTTGGAAGGATGACATGTAAACAGCACGTGCTGGAGGACCACGCTTGCAGCAGTTAGCTCCGATCACATCCATTTCTTACCCACATCTGAGAGGACCCGAATGCAGCTCTCCACCGACGCCTTTTGGCTTGGCAGTAACCAGTTGCAATGGTAAACTCTGAACACACCTTGCAGCAACTGTACAAACACAGGCTGGCGAGTCTGGAACACAAGGTTAAAGAAAAGAAAATCAAATCCAACGTGCCGTCTTGAGCTGTATCAGCATCACCCTGAGGTAATACCGGTTACCAGCTTCAGCCGTGACTCTGCACACCAGTCATTTCTGACTGGTCTGCATCCACTTGTTGGGCAACTTCATGCTGCAGACAGCTTATCTACCACGCCATCAGCAACCGAACGGAAAGGGTGGGAACGAAGGCTGGAAGGGAAATATTAAATAGATAGCTTCTAAAGCAGAAAGCCTTCATAATTGAAGCTTGACTAAGCAAAGGAAATTAGCAGTCATCTTCATCTGTTTAATCAGAGCTATCAGCAAACCTGGAACACAGAGATTCTTCTTTTAGCGCTGACCAGTAGCTGACTCAATAGTCCGCAGGTAACTGGGACTTTGCTCTTGGCTACACAGCAGCACAGGTCCAGAGCTGAAAACTCATCATTCCAAGTATTATTAGCTGGTATCTAATTTACTGAAGAAACCAGCTGTGTGTGTGTTATTTCAGACACAGGTAGTAGTTAGTGGCAAACGCTACAGCTGCTATGGAGCAGCCAAAATGAAGGCGTGGGATCTCAGCCCTGTATTTTGCAAGTGATCTTCCACTACAGATAGGTGAGCTACTCCAACACACACGAGCTCTGCTCTTTCATCTTTGCAACACCCCAACAATATTGACCAAAACTCCCTGTTTGGTTTTGTACAGTAATTACTTAGTAGAACAATTCATTTATTTTACCTGTAGAGGAAACAGAATTTTAAATATTTCAAATGAACCTACATGGAGAGGGAATACCCTGTGTCTACCAGCTATGTAGTGTTTCTATCAGCTAAGTGAACTACACCACAGTGCAAAGCCCACAAGACTTAGGAACCAGTGAAAAAATACCTCTTTTATTCTGGTCAAGATTAATGCCTGTTTGTAAGAAAAAAGTGGAGTTAGATGAAAAAGCCAAATCTATTAGATAACTAAATCTATTAGATCAAGTCATCAAATAACACCATTACGAAATGTACAAAAGGAAAATCAAAATTAAAGAAACAAAAATTACTAAGATACAAGTACCTATTATCCTTTCTAGAAATAAGCCAAACACCAAAACAGGACAGGCAGTAGTATTCTCCCAGGGCACTGAAAATACCTGCACTTTTGGATTTAAGCCACCCACATATTCCTTCCAGTTCAAGTTTAGAGACTTTTTGGTCTTAAAAAGCTTCAAAGACATTTCATTTGCTTAAACGAGGTCAATAAATCAAATGAGGTATTTACTCCATGTTCCATATGCCTCCAGCTACACTTGCGAAGGAAAGCCTTGGGCAGCAGCACCCTTCGGAGGCAAAAAGGCCAAACAGTATTGGAAGAACAGGACAGTTTTGGACAGCTGTTCTTTGACAAGACGTATTTATGTTCTCCTAATTTCATATCATTTGAACTGCATGACAGACGCACAAGGTGTTCCTTGAACAAGCAAGGCTGGTCTTGACTCAAAGGAGGTACAGTTTAAGTCGAACAAGCCATAACATGAAAGAGCACAAGACAAGAAGATGCTTGCATGGGAAGAAACGAGATGACAAGGCGTGGCAGAAAGGCCAGGGAGTCCCGGAGTCCAAAGGCAGCGCAGAGGAGAGTGGCAACGGTCACTCGCCTACGGAGACAGCGGCACCAGATCACAGAGCGGTGGCTGCAGACTGCCCTGCAGCATCTCAAACGGGAGGGGAAAATCCCACCTGGAGGAGCGACGTACGGTCCAACTGGCCATACTCCTCCGATGGGAGAGCCCTGCTACGGGCAAAAGGCTTGCCAGGCAGAAAAAGGGAGAGAAACAGAGCTTTTAACTTAGAGATGTACAAGAAGGATGAATTTAGGAAAAGACAGGAAGACAGAGCTATCAACTGAGATGTAAAACAGGTGAAATAAATTATTTCACCCCGCTAGACAGAGGGAGAGATGGAGAAACCAAAAAAAAAAACCTGTTGACATAAAATTAACAGACACAACCCTAATAAAGGGACTGACACGTCAAATTGCCAGATGCCCTTTTAGGCCGCTTTTGGGAACCAGATGCCTCCTGCCCTGCTGCCGGTCGCACTCAGTGACAAACCTGGAGTCTGCACTGTGAACTGCCTTTGGCACGATGAGGTTCCATCAAGTTTCAACAACTACCACGCTCAGGCTTTTGACAGACCTGCCAGGCACCTGACCACTCCACCCACACTCCTCCCAAAAAGCTATTTATGAACAAAAGAACGATGTTATCTTTGTGCTGCTATACAAACACCAGGGCAATGTCCTGACACTGCTGTTCTGCAGTGGAAATCTCTACCTTCTGTCACTCTACAAATCTTTCAAGCTTCTCCTCCGCATTTCCTCAACATTTGAATAAGACAAAAATTACTCAGCTTAATGAATCACACTAGAGCTTTTTTTTAAATTTTTGTCTTCAAAGGAAATTAGAATCTTCCTATAAAAACATGTTTTCTTTAAACAATCACCTTTGCACCCTCTGTAACGCGACACCCTCTCCTGCTGTCTGGAAAGCTTGCCACCAAAGCTTTATCCTCCTTCTTCATGGCCCTCTGGAGAACTTCCTGCTGCCGTGCTGCTGCTGTACCACTGCTAGACAGCTGGCATGCCAAACTATCGCTGAGCAGTTTGTTTGCTCTCCTACACCTGCCCACATGATCTTATTCAACTGTACTCTGACCTGTGGCCACAAAGAGGACAACCAGAGCCCTCAGATGCAACTGAGAGACAAAAAAATATTTTTGAAATCCCTCATTTCCCTACTTGCAATGTGATTTTCTCACCTGGAACCTGATAATAACATGTAGAAACTGTCTCCAGACCTGTGTGATCTTGGTGGTAGTAAGGAATTGAATCTAGTAATAATGTGACACTTCAGCATCTCCAGAAAAACATCTCTACCCTGGTCTATAAATCTTCCCACTTCTACAGAAAAAGAAACATCCCAGTCACAAAGAATACCTATCTGCTTCCCCATCAAAAACACAGGTTTCTTTTTAACTCATAAATGGAACCAAAGTGGAATGTACATAATTGCATTTGCAACATGTTTTCACTTTTCTGTCTCTCTGCAATTTCTTACCTGCAAGGTGGTGCTCTGATCAGAGAACGGGGAACTGAAGAAGGTGGTGGCTATGCTCATCACTATTTCTGTCACGTACTTCTCCAGTATGGAGTCAGCGTGCTTTCTGTCACTCGTGTTGTTACAAGCCTGCGAGACAAATCATTCTTAGGTCAGAGCCAGCTCAACCAAGGCAGATTAACAAGTGTTACAGACTGGAATTCTTGATTTTGCATTGTTCTAATCACAGCAATTCCCTGCCACCATGATATTTATGACAGTCGGATCTCTGGATTTCCAGCACACACAAAAGCAGAAGCCCAGCACTGTGACTGTTTTAACGTGCTGGCATATTGCATGTTTAGGAGAGAGGAAAAAAAAAAAAAAAACAAAACCAGAGTGCCTTAAAGGAAAGAAAGTAGTAGGGTAGGGAGGACTGAGGTGTAATGCTTTCGTACGGGGAAATACTTGGAATCCCAGGCAAAAAGCCATATGGTCAAACAAACGCCAAGCTTGGAAAAAATTTGTCCTGACCTGCCAAAAAACGTCAACTATTTCTGAGAAAGGAGATCACTTATCCTGGCCAGAATAAGCAAGCCAGGTGGCAGGACAGAAAAAGGCATTAGACAAAGGAGGAGGGTGTGAGGCTTTTCTGAGGTTTGTGGTATTTTTTTTTTTCTTTTTAAAAGGAAAATATTAATGTGTTCCATGGAATATGACTAACGACATCCACAGGCATAAGGAAAAGCAGGCACATATAAATCTGAAGGAACACAATATGCAGGGTACTTATTGCCTTGATGTACTGTTATGCCTTTTCTCACTGCTCTATACGAAATAGGTTCATTTAGGCTTCTTGAATTCGGTTCCTAGACACAGAAATCATTACCCGGCAGATGTCAACCAGGAAGTTCTCAAATAGCTTCCACATATGATTGCTGGTGTAAATCTCTTTCATTTCTACCTCGGTGTCCACATAGCAATGATTCAGGAAGTTGATGTATGCAATTTTGACCTAAAAGCAGAGAAAAAAATTACCATTAAAAAATAAAAACTTGAACGGTATTATGAATGAATATAACATCACATTAAAACTGCTACATAAGTAATTTGAAATTCTACTTCTTCCTTTTATTTAAGCACTGGTGAAATTTAATGCCATGAATAGCAAGACAACATCCAATGAAAAACATCAGGATTATTACAGACAAAACGTCAGCCTAATAGCCATTTCCACTTCTGCAGAACCATCTGTTCAGGGTTAGCAGCATACCCCATAAACCCTCTGCCTCAACAACCCTATAAAACAACCAAGTACAGCATCACATCCCCATTTTAAGGGCAAGGAAACACGTCTAAAGGATTTGATTTAACTCTCCAGATTGAGTGGGGCTGTCGAGAGCAGAACCAGAGAAGGAATCCAGCTTCCCAGCTCAGTGCCCTCCTGCACCACCCCCCTTCCCAGGCCAGACTCCCCCGTATTCAATCTCCCACCCGAAGTCAGCACATCTCAAACACACATAAGGCCAGTTCCTCCTAACAGCCCTCACCTCAGGTATGCAATCCTCATGGGTTACCACCCTAACAATGTCATCCAAAGGAAGCAGGGAGTTGCATTTTATTTCTGTGTAGACATTTTTGCCTTCCGTGCACACAGCGAGCAGCTCTACTAAGTGGATGTGGTACATCAGCGGGCTGTTCTCATCCATCCGGTCCCTCTCCGATCTCATCATTTGCACCAAAGTCTGGAAGGAGGCTCTGTCATTGTAAAACACTAGGACGTCCTCTCCCGCATTCACCAGCTACCAAGAAAAATATTCCATCAGAAGATCAAAGGCCACGCATCTCCCCACAGCATCCTCCCCTCATCTGTGGGCTGACTGTTAGTGCAAATCCCGACCAGCCAGTCAGCTGGGCATTCCTCTTGTGCTCCCTTCATGGCACAGAGGGCTCAGTATAACATTTTCTCTTAAAGAATTTACCACTTCTGAACTGCTGAAGAACTTCAAAGCCAGTCCAAGTGACTGCTTAGACAGAAGTTGTGCCAGGAAGCTTGTGACTTTCCATTGTGCTTTTTCATTTCACACATATTGCCTCAGCTGACTGTTGAACGTGGCTAGCTGTAGACACGCCGTTTCGTTCAGAGAAACGTCCCAGGGGCACGCCGCATGGGAGCACTGCAGGGCTCGGTAATTCCACCCTTCTGAACAAACAGCATCAATTTTCCAAGGCTAGCGAGTGGCATGTTAAGTCACAACACTGAAGATTTCTATCAGCTTCCCATTCAAGACCTGGATGGCCACATTTTCAGAGCGGTTCAGACCTCTCGTGGCTCCACAAAGGAAAGGAGGACAAGCAAACACAGACCTTCTCCGGGGTGAGCACTTCTGAGCGTGCAGCGGGAGGATCTGAGGCTGTCCTCCCGCAGCGTTCGCAGCAAACAGCTAGAGACCGCAGAAGGCAACCCCCAAGGCCACCTCCTTTTCCCAGCGGCTGCTGACCCCTATGGAAGCAGATTGCTGAGCACCTTACAAGCTCAACTCTGCATTGAGGAGCTCACGAAACCATTTTTGAACTGAACAACCAAACATGGAAGATCTTAGATCAGTCTAGTAAGACTGATACACAAAAGCCAAAGCTTGACAAATCTGATACTCAGGCTCCCCCTGCTGAAGAGGCCAATAAAAATCCCATCAGGTATGCAAATACGCTGGCAAACAGACCACATCCAACATCCAACTTAAAGGGACTTATTCACCCTTCTCTTACCTCTCCCTTCTATCCTTACACCCCAATTTCCCAGTTACCCACAGACCTGAATTTCTGAAGACCCTCAGACTTCCCCCCAACCCCGCCCAGCACTTAAACAGTTGAACATCTATGTCTTGTGTATCTTGGTAAGTTAAGAAATTCCAAAAATACTACCATGGTAAAACTTTTCCTTCTGCATGAGTGATCTGGAAGTTAAACTATTTCTCTTCTAGCCAATTTTGCTAGGGAAAGGCACCCTTGCTTCCTTAGCCCACCCTTATGCTGCTGTGTAGAATCCTGGAAAGTAACTTGCAGGTATCATTAAGGACCAACCACTCGTTACACCTGTTCCAGGTGAAGAGCTCTGAAAGCCTTCAGTCACAGAAAAGCCCATGCTTTCGGGTAGCTGCATGCGCTTTTTGCATCGTGAGAGCTAACTGTCAGCTTCTTGGCAGTCCCAGAAGCGAGAGGATCAATTTGTCATTTTCACCAAATGGTATGTGAAAACTTCTGTTCAGACCTTGGAAATCTCTGCAGCTCTCACCTCAGCCATTACCATATCTTGGCATTTCTTAATGAATTTTCCTTCCGCCTTGACGATTGTCTGCAGGAACTTTATGTACTGAACATTTCTGCCATGTGTTTCAATACAGTGGACAAAGTGTTGAACAACGCGCTCATTAATCTCACTGCAAAGCTGGAAGTTGTTCATGAAAATGTGCTGCATTGTTACCGCTTCCAGAATCTAATGGAGAGGATCAAAGAAAAAGAAATTAGAAAATAAACAAACCACCAAGCCCACAGAGAGATCAGGATAAACTCAACCCTCCTGCTAGGTGCAGGACTGAAAAGAACATCTCTGAGGACCTAGTCTTTCAACACAACGGCTCGTATCTAAGCCTATTTTTCAGTCCACTTCAGCCTCTTGAACTTTCTACACTGAAATTGTCCTAAACAAAGAGAACTTGCCAACTTTAGAATGAAAACACAATGTGACCCCTTCAACTAATCTTGCATCAGAACGGGCCCAGAGGCGATCACCAAGGACAATCTATTCTCTTTTCTTGCTAGGAAAAAAAATAAAAAATGATCATGGCATGAGGTTATTCTTACCCCTGGGTTAAGGAACAGGTTTATGTGCTTGTGCAGCAACGCTTGGTTCTGTTGGTTCCCAGCACAAAAGTTCTGTAAAAACTCATGTGCAAGCTTCATTATCTCCTGCATCCTCGTGTCTTCAGCCTGTGATTGCATGACAAATATGATGGGTTAAAAAGAATCTGAAGGTTCACTTTCAGGTGAGGACTGGATGAGCCGCAGCTCCAGCTCTGCAAGGGAACCGTCACGTCCCTCACACTCCAAAGAAAAACAAACCTCCACCCAGTTCACAGACACGAGGGATGAGTTTGGCCTGCTTCAAGGTTTTAAAGATCATCAGAAATAAAGACCATAATAGAAATTACAGTAGTTTATTCTCTAAAATTGCATACTCCACAGCCAAGCCTGCCAGCAACGTGCTTTAGTCACTTTTACACTTCTGAACATACCAGTACGTTGGCCAAACCACACATCATCACCTTGGGGCTACACAGGAAGATTGCCACGTTCCACTGAAACGTGTTTCAGCAGCAGCAGATAGGCAGTTTCATGGCAAAGCAGAGATGGAAAGTTATTATTGCAAGAGTCAAGCCCAATTTGTATTTACTGGAATCCACACACTACTTGCACGCTTCCAAGTGCCGTTCAGGAATCGGTGCCTTTCCTCTGACATCACTGTGGATTACCAGTCCACTCATGGTATAAAATGCCGTTTGGAAAATCAGTGTCTGCTTTTATTTTTAAGGAGTTTCATATATTTCCCAGGGTGAAACACCTTCCACACTGCCTGCCCAGTATGTTTTCATATGCATGGGATGGAAAGGTGACAGGATGTGGTGAAGGGGGTTTTTGCTGCTGATTTTTTAGTAAAATATGAACCAAGACAGCATGAGACTTAGTTTAATGTTAATCAAAGCTTCTGCCTAGAATTATTGGTTCTCAGAAACCTGCAGAGTTTGAAACAGAGGACAGCAGAGTGCCTTGGAAAACGTGAAGAGCACCCTCACCTGTGCCATGGTAAGCATCCGTCACTTGTGACTAATGGGCAGGCAACACGATGAACCCAAGGTGTGCTTCACCAGCACAACGCCACGCTGTGCAGGCTCCAACCGAACAGCAGCCCAGGCAAAGTGGGCTTCAAAGCGCACTCCTCACATCTCTCGGCACTCTGATACGGCTAACTGTGAACAGCAGTCCTTGCCTGGACAGTCAGGTGATGCTTACTGATTTCTAGGGCGGAGTTTGGGACTCTGCAACTAGGGAGTTTGTGTCTAACCACTGGGCAGAGCTGCTGATAAATCCCATGGGAGACCAGGCACTCTCGTTTCCCATAGCATTCCTGGGATGGCTGTGGTACAGCTACCTCATAGCAACAACGAGGGTCTTGCTTCCACTAGCACAGCTTAACTTCAAGGCAGCACATGTCCCGTGAAAAGCTAAGAGTTGAGCCTTGGTCTTACTCTGAGCTACGATGGACCAATGTTTCTTCAGGAAATAGTGCATCACACTGCATACTTCTGAGGTGTGAATAGTTAAAATAGTGTCTTTGAATCCCAGATAAAGGTGAAGGTTCAGGAAGATTCAGAGGAGCTATTAAAACCCTGCCAACATGACACGAAGCAAGGCAACACCGTACGGAAACCCAACCTTTTCGTAAGGGATCTGCAGCAGCTCCAGCACAACCGCGTGAGCTCCCATGTTCCTCAGAAGGCGCTGCTGCTGCTTACGGCTTTTCCTGACCGAGGCGCTCTCCTGAACACACAGCTTGCTGAGTCGCAGCAGGATCTGGGGAAGACACTTGTGTCAGAGCTGAAATTCTGGGGTTTAGTTCAGAACATGCCAGGTGGCTCCCAGAGAGCAGTAATGGGGAAAAAATGCACTTGCATGAACCAGAGTGGCTCTAGGCAGCAAAATCAACTTTAGGGGTCTCTGGGAGAGGAGGTAAGAGCAGGCTAAGGCCTGGTCGCTCCTGCAACAACAGTAGAGGTGCAAAAGGATGGAGCTGGAACCCAGAGTGACTGGGAAAGGTGGGAGAGGAAGGAAGCAATGGGGCCTGCTGCCTCTTTGAGTGGCACCCACCACCCCCTTGGCACCCCTCGGGGATGCAGCAGCCAGCACAGCCTTGCACTGCTTGCCACAGGCAAGGGAAGCAGTGTGGCAAAGCTGTCATCACATCTGGTGGTTCACCAGCCTGCAAACCATCCATCACACCTCTGACTAGGGCTGGCCCTGCGGAATTCAGCCGTGCCAAGCGAACCCGGCATCGGATCTGCGGCACAGTGCCACAGAAAACCCAAGAGCTAACACCACACCAGGGCCAACGCACGCTCTTTGTCTGGTGTTTTGAAAATTAAATTTCAACAGCACGGTGGTTTTGAGTGCAAGGTACTTGGGACAAGGCAATTTAAATAGCTTCTCCACTTGCTTATTTCCTTCGTAGCCTCTAACAATAAAAATATTGTGTTACCATTGAAACAGCAGCAAAACGTCGTGCTTCTCACTAATCCATTCTTAAGGGAAGAATACACATTTTGTGCTTGTTATATTCCTGGCTTCTCATTCAAGCTGGGCTATGTTATTATTCAGCAAATAGTTTCCACAATGGAAGAGTGACTCAGACTTTCCTGGGTGTTTCCCTCTGCCTGCAGCTCTCCAGAGCTGTCTTACTCATTTACACTTCCATTTAACCACCAAGAAGCAAAGTTTTACCTCTTTTACTACACGGTAGTTGTAGCTGCTAGTACTCTCAGGCTTTTGGGACTTGCTGTGACCTTCCTGTGGATAAAAATCAGACAATTTATTACTAGCCCATAGTGTTGTCCTCATGAAGGCTAAAATCGCCATTGTGGGACAGATAGCACGCGCTTTCTCCCTGGAAAGGAGTGTCATCCTTCAATTTTCTGACAGTCTCTGCAAAATGCGTATCATTATCCTGACAAGTCACACTGGCCTCTATAATATAAAATAATGTGAGGGTAGGAAGATTTTAGAGACAGCAACCTCCTGTCCTTTCCTTTGCCTGTCACATTCTGTCTGTAACCAAGCCTCCCCCCAAAAAAACTCCTTACTTTCTCTCCCATCTATTAAACTGTCATTGTACAGATATCAAGAGATATATCACAGAAAGCAATGAGGAAGTTACTTCTTACTTCTCACAATAAATACTCATAACCCAGGGACTACTACTTGCATTCCTTCACCCAGTCTTTTCTATTTGATTGCAAATCATACAGAAACAAAAGGTGTTTAATTAGCTCTAGGACGTGCATGCCAGGGAAGCCCAGTATTATCAGGTACAGAGAAAGCACCAACATTTACCATGTTTCCTAAGCACTGTTCTCTTCTGCCGTTTAATAACAGTGCCATGATTCAAAATGCACCACGTGAACAGTTCACAGCTCCACCCTTGCATTACTTGAGGTACTTTTAACCATACACAACCCATGCAACCTGTCGGTGTTGAAAGGACACAAGGAGCCAGAGCAAACCCAAACCAAGTGTTCTGTTAGAGCCTAAGGTCAGTTGGTGCTAATTCTGAGCAGTTTCTACCCAAGACTGAGTGGCATCAACTAACTCAGTTCTGCTCTTACTCTCGCCTTAGTCCAAAAGCAATTCAGAGAGCACCAGTGTGCTCGAAAGATGTTTGGGTTTTTTTTTGTCACAGTTCTGGAAACAGTTAAATTTTCATAAAACATTAATAGATTAACTTGTGCAAACAGAATCTGATTACCTCTTTTTTCTTGTGTTCATTTTCACCTTGCACTCCGTCCATAGCCTCATCGGGGCCCTGGCCTTTGTACACCCAAAGCTCCGACTTCTCCACAATAGACCTCAGCTGGTCCAAATCTTGTTTTATCTGCTTGTAGTTGTCAACATCTTGGCTGGTAACAAGCAGTTGAACCTTACATGAATGCAATCCATTAGTTGCAGAAAAGGGTTGATTTGAGCTGCATCACGCGCATTCAGCTGAGGAGCGACACTCAATACGCACACATACCTGCTTGAAAGCTTGGAGGACTTCTTGTCTCTGACTGAAGTGCCGGAAGAGCAGCTGAAGTGCTCCGGACACCAGAGGAGGATAATCATGCATTGTTAAATGCAACAAAACTCTGAGAAATGTTCTGCCACCATGATCATCCAAATCCAGTGGCGTATTCTCCTCACTGAAAGCAGAGTGTAGGGTTAAGTGCCCTATTACACTGAATGGCCCAGCAGGTTCTCAAGTCCAGTTAGCAGTGGTAGAAAATCTTTTTTCTTACTTTTAAATAAGGGAGAAATTTACCAAATCAAGTGCTATCTTAAGACACACTTGGTTTTTTAGTGTACTACTAAATAGGGAGGCTATTCTAGAGTCTCATTAATCATGGTTCACTCAGCTTACCTTACCCAACTTCCATTTTTCAGGGTCAAACTATGCCAAAATATTTGTCCCTATATCAGTCTCACCCTACTGCTCACATACCTTTTGCCCACTCCTGGTACTAAGCTTTCTCACGATTTACGAAATACAGCCCTACCTCAGGACCCAGGTTGCAATGCTAATGAGGTCAAGCACTTGCAACCCTCCTCCTCCCTCTCTTTCTCTGCATCTCTCTTCTGAGCATGAGAAACTCATGTTGGGTTTTTTTTTTTTCCTACCAGTGCCCCCTGAATCTTTCCTCCATTCTGCTTCCAACTGAGTCTGCACACTTACATTTAAAATGCTGGTTGTTAATTCTGTAAGTGAATCTCTGTTCCCTTCTGCTCACATTTAAGAAACCCATTATCTTAGGTTTACAGAAAAGAACTGCAGCTCTGAGCAGCTTAAGGACAGCTAGAGTAGATGGCTTCGTGGTGCTCCAGCAGACAGTGGTGGAGTACCAGGACACGCTCCAGTCCTCGGAGCCTGTCACTGACGTGCCATCCTGTGACTTACGACGGGATATACGCCACTCCGGAAGGCAGGCGGGTACAGAAGGTACAGCTGCTGTGTTCTGTCAAGCATGTGCACTTTAATGCTGCATTACACAAACAAGATGGCTAAATAGATATCTGTCTCAGCAAAGGACCCAATCCTTTTTCACAAACTTGAGATTTTACTGCAGCATTCAGCTTCTATGCACTGATCCTCCACCCTGGCTTTCACCTACACAAGTGAAGCTCTCCCACGAAGGTCCTGGCTGAATAAGGATCTCTCTACCTTATCTATGTCTCTTAATCCTAATGGCCTTTTGAACTGTTATCACAGACATTTCAGGAAAATGAAGTTTAAGTAATTGTGGCAGCTGTTTCCAGTCTTTTCCCAGTTACCACCTCCCTTTCCACAGCAATTGCCGCTCCGCCGGAGCCCTGAGGGCTGCAGCCTGGGCGCTCCTGAGCTACCCCTTGGTTAGCACCAGTGAAGAGATACTTGCCTTCCACCAAAGATCCCCTCGGCTTGTTCTTCAATATGTTCAAAGTCTAGGGCTCCTGAGAAAATGAACAAGAGAAATATGTTATGTCAGAGCTGTACCAAAGATGTTTTTGCAGGCTAAAACCATTTTAAATGGCAAACGGTGACGTGGGATAAACGAGAGCATCCTAAGAAGCTGAAAGGAACGCTGAAAGATTACTGAAGCAGCCTGCTACGATAATGTAAGACAATAGACTAACCTGTTCTCAGCTCACAAACTGAACTGCATAATAATTTAAGCAAGATCCAAACTTATTCCTCTTGCCTATTTTCAGACAGCACCAGCACCGTTCCAGGACACTGATGGCACCTGGTGTCACTCAGAGGGGCCATGCACAAGAAACACTGAAGTTCAGCCTTGAAAACTTTTAAAGTAATAAATTCAGCCATGACAGCAACAGCCCTGTGGCTCAATAGACAAAAAGGTCTTTGCATGGGGTCCATGGCAATGACCCCTACTCCGTTAATCCTGCTGCAAACAGGGCACTCTGCTTCAGCCAGACCATTCATATACCAAAGCAAGAATCTGGATCATGATCCCATTAGCACCTCTAAGATTAAAGTCTTCCCTAAGCCAGGCAAACTCATTCTTTGCAGAATAACTCACCTGGCACATTCGCTGGCATTTCCTGATTACTGCTTCCCGTGGGTGACTCAGACATCTGGGTATTGCTTTCATCAAATTCATGTTTAAATATGCAAAGCAGGCAGGAGATTCTGTAGTCCAGTCTCACATTCAAAATAAACTGATAATACAGAAATAGAAAAAACATTGAAACAACTTGCCTATTTCCAAGCACAGGTACAGACACTTGACACATAATGCAGGGCTACAAACACACAAGATCAAGATCAACATGGTAAAAATGTGGATTTAACTTGAAGAGGTATGCAAATATTTTCTTAAAAATCCCCAGAATTCAGTGATTTTTTTTCAGTGATTTCAACGAGCATACGATATGCACACAGTAATACCTATGAGTGAAAGATTTTGGCAGAGATTTGATCCCAATGCAGGCATCCTCAGCCCATCCCCAGGAAAGGAAAGCAGCACTTCTATCCCTGTTCCAAAACCAGCAGGAATCCAGCGCTGCTGTTCTCCTCGTGCCGACTCCCGGGGTGCCGTGGCAGAGGATGCGGAACGCGAGCTGCCAAGAGCCAGGCTGCTGCCGCACCACAGTGACCAGTTTGGGTGGGCTGCGTCAGCTGGTGCCAGTGACACCTCCGGCGTAGCAGAGACCACCTTCTCGGTGGTCTTCCTCTCTCTCTTTCTTGGGAAGAAGTACAACGCAAGGAACACTTGCTGACCCCACAGATTTAGGGGAAAACGCTTAGTGCCAGTTTGACCAGACCACGGTAACAGGGGTCATGCCGGCACACGAAAACATCCCATTGCACACGCCAGTCCGTAAGAGAAGCTCTGGCTTTCACTGAAATTAGCAATGGTGAAAGGACATGGGTCAAGCCTCCCCTGTGCGCTGCAGGCTAGTCCAGCATGCTGGCCTCCGCCAACTCGCCCAGGAAGCGACGGAACACAAAAGGGGCTCCTACGCTGAGGGAAGGTGGATTTCAGCGCAGTAATTTTGCGGCAATACCTAGATCAAGGCAGCGCTGTGGAAAAGGGGAAAAAAATTGTGTCCCAAAAACTTCAGAGTGAAAAAGTGAGAAAAGCCAGACAGAGATGGAGGAAACAGTGAGGCTGGCAAATGTGCATGCTTGAAAACCATTCCAGGCTGCTGGCTGCACAAAGAGGAGTCTCAGGTATCTCCCCCTCCTCGGGGCACTTACCAAGATGGCCCTGTAGACTTCGAAAAATTACTAAGATGGAGAGATGAAAAATGAGCACTCCACTTCAGCAGGTTTAATATTTACAGATCACTGTTAAATATGCAGATGTCTCTCGCAAACTCATTTCTATTAAATCATTTCAGTAATGGCATAATATTGTCATATGCCAGTCGAGTGCTGCATGCCAGAAAACGTCACCTTCGTAAAGTTGTACCAGTTAAAGAGGCACATACAGGGCAGAACTGAATTAAAAGGCAGCACAGCTCTACATTAATGTTTAGATTATAGACAGCACAAGACTCTACATTAACTTGCATTGCTGGTACCTGAAGTATTTCGATGATCTTCAGCTTTGTGTCCATGACCAGGATGTCCTCTTTCTCTGGTTCGCTCTGCTTGACGTTACCCTCAGGAGCGGTAGCGAGAGGCGTCATGGGCAAGAACCCGCCGCCTCTGAGCACCACCTGGGTCATCAGCTCACCCACTCCGTGGATCGATCTCATGACATTGCTCCCTTCAGAGAGGTAGGTAAACAGGGAAGGTTATGGTGGTGTAACTGGACTGCACTAACGGGGCAAGGACCCTTCACAGCCTACGAAGAGAAATTGTCTCAACATCAAACACCTCGATCCCTGGAACAGACGGAAGCCAACAGAAGCACCACAGTACTTTCGGAAACCCCCTGCCCTCTCCCTCTCATCGGAGGCCTTACTCAGCCTTACAGCCAAGCCACGGATGGAAAGGAGTACAAGATTTGGAACCCACGTTGACATTTTGAGCCTTACCTTTACTTTCCTCGCCTTTTGCCATCTTGGTAATAGGGAAGATGGTAGTGATGTGCACACAGTCTAATATAGCAAGGAGGATTTTGGTTAGTCTGAGGAGGTCACAGAAGTTGTAGAAACCAAAATATATCAGATTTCTGGCTAAATTAACAACCTACCAAAATAATAATAAAAAGCCTGATTAATACTAAACATTTTGCTATCACAATCAAGTTGTCTTAATACAGTGAAAGTGATCAAGAACCTGGCTGTGAGTCATATCCTTAGCATAACATCTCATAATTCCTTAAGACTATCGTTCTATGTTGTATCAGAAAGTTTTCTACTCGCCTACAAATACTGCAGTGGCTGGAGTAACAGTCTGTATCTGCAAATGACATTCTAGAGCTACAAAACCATGCCGTATTTGTCTCACTACAGAAGGGTAACATAGGTCAAGACTAGAAGGAATGCACAGATCCTTTTTATGGGTTGTCTTACAGAAAATAAAAATCACATCTAAAGCTTACTGCTACCAAGTTATAGAGTTTCCCCACAAGTCCTCTGCATGTGCTGCTTCACGACCCACACACAATTATTTCACACATAGTGCAAATATTTAACAATGCCCCATTATCTGAAGTATATTCCCTCTAGTACTTTTTTTTTAAAAAAGAAATAACATTTTCATAAATTAATGGTTATTTAGGGAATACTACTGCATGGATTTGCAACTATTTTAATAGGTCAGTAAGTCACAGGATACTGTATTGTTCTCTGAGTAATAGCGTAAGCTGTAGAGACTATCTGTGCATGCAGACAGTGTTTAGTTTTCTAGACTATTTATTCCAGTGAAGCTTTACTTTGCAATAACACAGAGCATAAAAAGTAAACAAGGCGTAAGTTCACATTCATTAATTGCATTTCAAGAACTATCACTGCAAAGTCATGAACTTCAGCGGGGTTGCTCGCACGAGGAGAAAGGACTAGCGAGGAAAGGAGCCTGCTGATGCTCCACGCTCACTAATTACTTGCCAGTCTACCTGGTGTTGAAAAAAGTATCAACATTCCAAAAAAAATATAAATAAATAAATAAAATCAGAACTGGATAACTACCTCAAAAGTGAGCTTATTTTTCTCTTTATCTGAGAAAGGGAACCTTTGACACACCACATCTCTTAAATATTCCTCTACAAATTCCATTGTTTGTGCAAATCTCTCCTTAATTTCATCTTTGGAAGTTCCACTGCTATCATAGCTGAAGAGAAAAAACAAACAAAACAAACAAACAAAAAGAAAACCAAAACACAAAACTTAGCATGCAAATTCACAGGGCTTTTTTCCCCCAATACAATTTTTCATTGGTTTGTCAAAATCTAAGAAAAGTTAAAGGCTGGTAAATAATTTATCCAAACGAGAGAGTCAGGAAGCTGACACCATAATTTCCTGGCTTTTGCTGTTTTTTCCCATATGCTCATTTTGCACTATTTAAAAATGGCTGAGGAAAACAAAAAAAAAGATAATTTTGTCCCAATAATTAAAAAAAAAGAAACCCTTATTATTTTACTGGAAACAATGAGGAGCTATGTACGGCACTAAGGAGAACGGATGTGGCCAAGAGATGCTGACTGTGGATGCTATTTTTCCTCCAAACAAAACCAATACATATGCAAAGTAGACATTAATTTTTCCTTCATACAATTCTAGGTTTGTTTCTCATCGTGTGCAGAGAGCATTTGAAAAAGAGAATCCCACCACCTTCCACTAACTACTTCTGTTTTCCTGTTTGATCACGTACCACTGTAGCCTCTGCCAGAGCCGAGACCATTTGGTTTTCTATTTTGGCATTTCAAGTTGAATATGATCTACGGCATCTCTCTCAAAGAAAATTAGGCTAGCAAGGATGGAAGGGAGAGAAAAACAAGAAACCACTAAACACCAAGTATTAATCCAGACAAGATTCAAATTCCTAACATTTAACATGAACTTTAAATGTTCATTTTCTCCAGCCGAAAAAAATGGAGTTCTGAACAGTCAAAGTACTATAAATTTTAAATTATTTGTACTATAAAGAGTTAATACAAGTCTATAGTCAAGAAATCACAGCTCCAGTGTAGCTGTGGTTTTGTATGGGTTTTTCACGACTATCAGTGGATTTTCCATGGGAGGTTAAGGGACATGACACTGTCTCCAGCACATTGTTTCACTGTCTTCCCCCTTGTTTCTGCTTTGCATTGTGCGAGCTACTGTATGGACAATCTGCCCTGAAGAGTCTATTCTCCAATCAAACAAGGCAGAAGGAAAAATGAAGCAGTTCTCCCTTGCTTTCCCTCCCCAGGGGTATGTCACTCATCACGGCACCCAAATCAGACAGACCACCCGTGACCACTGCGTGGCTGGGAGACAGGGAGACAAGCCCCTGCGGCCTCACCGCTTACACCACGCACACGCAGGACGGTTACTCTGTTCTCAGGAACCTTCTCCCCAGCAACATCACAAGCAAACAAAAGTACAGGGTGTGAATAACAGAACTAGTGATTTAATTTTTTTTTTATTATTATTATTTTTAAACAGAATAAACAATCCATGAGTTGAGGATTGATCTGGTTTTGTTTTAAAAACCAAGAGTGATGTAATTTCCTTTCCCACACCGTTCCAGCAAGCACTTACTCATCAATAGCAATTTCAGAAGGTATTTCAGACCACAGACGAGCATACTTCACTGGCGTTACTTGTTCCTGGGGGTCACGGTCAACGTGCATGTGAAGCATTAGCCGGCAGAAAGATGCTCTCAGATCATACGGCAAGTTTTCATCAGACATGCAGCGGAGAATAAGGTCCACGTCCAACTGGCCAGAGATTTCATTTATGGCTAAGTACTGTCGATCAAGGCACATTCTAGCAAAGAGGTTTAGTTGGTACCTTCAGGGAAAAAAACACAATTATAAACAAACAGCTCACACTTCAACTTACAGAAATATCCACTGATTATAGTACTGATGAGCTCTTATGTATTATCAGAATCAATCTTATGTTCTCCAATAGCATAGTTACACTTACTATGGAAAGAGTAAAGTACTTATCAAACACTAATAAAAGGTAACATGGGAAAAACAGAATAAGAGGTGTCATCATGTTTTCCCGAGAGTTACACAGAATTAAGTAATGCTGCTTACGAAAGCTACAGAAGAACACTTAAGGCAACTCAGTCTAAAGACTGCAGGAGACCAAACACTTCTCACTGATGCTGAAGCCACAGTTGTTCACCGAGGCAACCATGTAGACAGACTGCAGAACTATTAAAAATTAGGCACCTGATTAAACAACTACCAAGCTTTGCTCACTTCAGTCAAAGAATTGGTAGAGAAGAACTAAGCTTAACTCCTCAGCTTTTCAATCCATCAACTAAAAGCAAGCAACTGGCATTTAAGATATGCACATTCAGACTGACAGCCTTTAGTCATAAAGCACACGTCCAACACTCACGAGCATTCTCACGGGTCTGTGTTGTGCCAACTTGAGGTTTCCTAAAGAAATGAGCATTTAATTGAAAGCAGACTCCTTTTCCCTCTCAGCACTCCTCACGGGAATTTGATCAAACCATATCCTAAGTCCTTGTCTTAAGCATGCTCACGAGTCTATAATGTAGACTAAAAATAATTAAGACTATCAATTCTATTTAAAAATATGTGCAAGAAAATCTACTTTGAAAACGGGTACAATTTTTAAAAATACAGACAAGAGATGTCCTTTTGAGCTCAGCCCTCAAAATAACACGTGTTAGGAAGTCATCTGCAAGAACCATTTCAATGGAAGAGAGAATGCAAAATAAGATAGCTATTAAGAATTAAAAAATCTAGTTGTACTTTCTGCATCACCACAACCGAGCCCATCAAACCGCTCTCAGAAGTTTACAACCCAGACACAGGAATTTGGTCTGGGCTGAAACATGATCTTACACTATGCCAAGAACTTGGTGTCTTGTCAAGTCATCTGGAAACATCGCTTCATGTCAGAAACTGCTAAAAGCACAGCTTAAGCTGCACAAAAGAGCACCACACATTCATCAAACCAAACTTGCGGCATTCCATAACTTCTATATTGTCCTGCTGAGAACTGCAGGACCTCTGAAGGCTTTGAGCTTAGAAATTTATAAGGCAGGGAGAAGAGCAGTGACTTCTTTAAAATCAAAAGTAAAGCCAACCACATGCTGCAATCCTGTTCTTCCTGCAAGCGGCTGTTGACACCAACCACCACCTGAACACAGGTCATCTAATCAGTTAGCATCCTGGCTCTCTCCTAACATCCACTATCAGCAAACCGAGCAGAAACACAGGCATGAGGTGCTGTGCAAATTCAAGGCACTCTAAGTCTCAACTATTTTTTTTTTTAATTTTAAAATTACTTCTAAAAGTTTAAAATTGCTCATGCTGATAACTGGACTTCTCACCACAAATAACTTTGTGCTTTCAGGTCTCGCTTCAAAGAGACTTGATCCTCACTCTCTAGCAGCTATTTTGTCCACAAAACCAGTATCCTTTCTCCCAGACCAACTACAGCCTACACACCAAAGGCTTCCCGCTGCCCTTGATGGACTTTGCGAGCCAGCTATTGCACGTGCTGTTAACCTGTAGTAGCTGAGCACGTCCCGATCTTCCTTCTGCCCTTCCTTCGCATCCTGAGCCAGCTCTCTGATACTCTTACTGCGGATTTCCTTGTTACTGTCTCTCCAGAACAACCACACTTCTTCCTCATCTTCTCCAACTTCCAAGGCATTTTCTCCACTCGATACTTCTTCAAACTCAAACCGAGAGAGGACCAGCCTGCCAGAAGGAAGTTAGGTTAGGTCACAAACTGCCAATAGCCATGCAGATCTTTTAGAACATTTATTTCAACATACTTGCTAAAATGTACTGGTGACATAGAAGTACCTAATTTTACGATCTCACCTGCATTCAAAAACCACAAATTTTATTCCTCAACTCTCAGGTAAAAAGCAAAGTATCTTACTCTTTCAGCAGTAGCAGTTTACTACTGAAAATCTTTGGGTTTTATTATTAAAAGCACTAGGTTAGAATTAATTTAGATAACCCTTCCATTCAGCCTTAAAAAGACCAACATTGCAGCTCCACTTAACTGATGAAGAAACAAGGAAGTTAAAGACACATTTAACTGACTTTCAAAAACATCTTTACAAGAGAACTGGTTCAAAGATCATTCAACAGGCTAAGAAAGGATTTTGTGAACAAAAATACCCAAAAATCTATTAGTTCTGTATCCCATAAATATCAATTGAATCAGGATTTCTTCCTGCTCATGTGGCGAAATAACTAGAAACAAATCAGCTACTGAAACAAAAAAGGCTTTGGGGGCTTTAGCTCTTCAGAAAAAAAAAAAATCATACATCTGAAAAAAGACAAGTTAAATACAAAAGAGTAAGAAATAAGTGATGTAACAAGTTTAAGTGTTGGTAAAAATAAATGCAGTCCTTATGATTTCATGAAGAAAATTAAACGGGCAAGAATACTCTCGTCCACTTGTGTTTGAAATACTACCTGACAAAGACCTGCTTCCCTTTTACAGCATTTTGATAATTATTATCTATGCCCTATTCCACGTGTCTTTATGAAAGACAATTGGGGTTTGCTGCCTGCTATGATGCTTCAGCAAGGAGAGGGCAATGCTGAGACCTGGAGACCAAAATCCCAGCGGCAGAGGGAGAAACGCAGGAGCAGAGAAGGATCAGCGTCTGCTCTGCTGCGAGCTGAGCTCGGTGGGCACGCACCCAAGAAGCGCTCGCTCACTCCAGACAGCTCACAGAGGAAAGTCCTGAAGACCAGAGGAGGAACAGGCCCACAGAATTCTGCACGCTTTCCTGCAAAGTCTGCCTATTCTGATCAAACACGAGATATCTGAAAGATTTCTGACTGCAGGACTGCGAACGCTCGTGGCAGACATTTGCTGTCACCAACACCCATTTACGATGGATTTGAAGGGGACCCCACGCAGACTTAACTGCTTTCTCCAGACGCGCCAGCAGCGCGCTCAGCTTCAAATCACCTTCCTTCTGTTTCACACTGGGAAAACCATTTTTAAAAGGCATTAACTTACTTAGTTTCAATAAGGATGTCTGCATTTGCTGGATTTAGCACGGCTTTACAAATCAACTCCTGTGTCACTGGAATAGACTTGTTCATGGAGACGCACAGATCCGAGAGGTAATCCAAAAACCTGTTGGAAAACGTGAGCCAAAAGGGTATCAATCCTTGCTGAGCTCTAGACTGAAGCAATCCGTGCCAGAAAGAAAACACTCAGAACTCCATTTTAACTTTGCAGAGCGAGACTGTTGCCCGAGGGGGAAGTTACGGCAAGTGCCAAAAAAGAAGTGAACTAGCTGTGCTTCCTCACTAGCAAGCTGGTAGGTGCAGATTCTTCCCAGAAGGCTAAGAAGAAAAGGGTATTCATATACTCAAAAACGTGGCTCTCACCTGGGCTCCCTATTTTTCCTCACAAGACTGACAAAAGTGTCGATCTCGGCAGCTGTGATGTGCTTCTCCAAGAGCTTGCGGTTGTTATGGAGCAGTGCTGTGATAGTGTCCTCGGCCAAGACATCATAGCCAATTTGCTTCTGCATGAAGCCAAACTGCTTCGCTATGTATTCCTTCAAAATACAGAGGGAAGAAGGAAGGTGCTGTAGTTAATTCTCAAAATTTAATAAAATATTCAATAACGGAAAACAGTTTGTCAGTATCAACATTCCATACGAGTTTGTTTTTAATCAAGGGCAACAGAAAATGAACAGCCTCAATTCACAGGTTAACTTTCAATGGCTCTTGCAGTACACAAGAATAAATAGAGTCTTATAATTCACCTGGATTTGTCAGTTAGCGATTCCATTGTTTTCTTAAATCCCTCTTAGAACTGGTACTAATTATACTGCATATACAGTCTCTGATAGAGATAAAAACTGCCAGATCAAGTAAAACTGAGCAATCAAATCTCTTGGTGACTCCCCCATCACAGCACAGCAGCGTTTAATTAACGAACTGCAGGTTTTATATTTTTCTGGAGCACAGGAACAACGTTAGGGCCATTGAAAGCCGCAGACATATTTCAAACCTGGTTCTTTCTGTAATCCTGCTGAGAGTGCCTCAGCACCCTGTAGCAAAGCCGGCATATGTGTCTGAAGGGAGCGTGACGCTGGTCTCCCAGCTCCTCCAACCGCAACATCGGGCCATCACCACTGTCTGTAAATGGGGCTTGCAACAACTTGAAAATCTACAGATTTATCAAGAAATAAAGATAAAATCCCATGAGACACTGCCTTCATCTGGTTAGAATTAGTGTAGAAGCACCGTGTCAGTGCATTTAAATTTCTAAAAGGTACATCAGAAACACACTGCAGTTGCCAAGTGTGTTTCTTAGCCATAGAGTAGCCTGGACAGATGTTGATCACCTTTATTCAACACCCTACCACTACTTCTAGCAATGATATGCCTACAGACCACCCAGAGCCTGCTCAAAGCTAGAAACTCAAAAGATCTTTTGGTCCCAAAAATTTTGCCAGGTTCTTGGTTATCAGTTTCTCTTTTCTGACAACCCTTCTTGTAGGCAGAGTTTAGAGAAACACACAGCCTACCTGCTTTAGAATATTCTGTTCTCTCATCAGTTTTTGCCGTTCCCTATTAGGTTTAGAAAATACCACTTCAAGGACATCTTGGCCAGAATTAGTTCCACCAGTAACAAAGTAGACCAAATCCTCCAACAGTTTGGTAACAGACCTACAGAAAAGCCAGAAGCAGTTAATACAAGACTACAAATTCTATCTGTAAAAAGAACAATGCCAGTGTAAGTTTACACAGATTTCAAAATGCTAAGTGAGCAAAGAACACCACTTAGAGACTGACTGTCAAGTTCTATTTGACAGTTCTTTAAATTGCATGAGGGGAAAAAAAAAAAGGCAGCAGGTGACAATCTCTCCCACGGCCAAATAAAAGACCCTGGCTATAAAAGCACGCAGGTCTGGTTTTACACAGGATACTCTGCGCTCTTTGTGTGGCCACGTACTTTTCATGGACACGGGCAGAGGATTTGCAAGAAGTCATATGTTCGGCTTTCACAAAGTGGATTATAAATTCCCACACTCAATTTGCAAAGCACATCAAGAAAGGTATGCCGTGGATTATTCCTCCAAGTGCACAACAGCAGTTCTCATGCTCTCCTTTCACAGACCAACAGGAATGGCTTAACAGAACAGGCTTGAGAACCTCCACTATGGACACAACAACAAAACCAGCAGCTTTTTTTTCCTATATCTAACCAAGGAGGAAACAAAATCCTTCTTTTGAAGACAGCATACATAGATAAAATTTTCAAAGAAACAGTTACTGAGTAAAGGAAACAACATTATCTGAACCAAGTTCTTGCTTCCTTACCTTCTTTCATTCTGGGTTATTGTTCCCTTTTCCAGCTTGCCAGCAATGGAACCTAAAACCTTACTTGCATCATTTGCAAAATCCAAGTCCCGAACCTCTGCAGGGGAAACTGGCACTATAGCAAAAGCTTCTTTGTCCTCCTTCACTGGAGAAGTACCAATCTGAAACCCAGAGAAGTTTTATCATCAAACCAAAAGGCAGAAAACAAAGTGGTGATTCACATACTCAGCGATAATAAAACAGAAAAGCCATGCTCCACTTAGTATGAGGCTACTGATGAAGTCCAACTTGGAGAACAGTACCACTCTGTGTAAGCTCAAAGCTGCTCCTAAATTCAGAGAAACATCAGGAGAGATTGCAAAATATTGCTATAAATAGTGCAATAAAATCTTCCTTGTGATTACTGTCATTCAGTAGAAATGGAGCAACGTGCCTAGTAAACTACTAAGAAGACCCAATGGTTTAGATAAGACATTTTGCATAGGCACCACTCATTGCTGTTATACTGCTTGCTGGTTGACAAACCCAGCAGACTCAAGGGACTGGAACTTCTCCTGCCAACAATACTTTCATCAAAGGACAGGAACCAAAGGATGCATTTATATACAAGTAACAAGACTTACTTTAAGCATGACAGGTTTCTCCTCTTCTTTATCAATAGGGATATTGGTACTATGAACCCAGGTGTTAGTGCAAAGGTGTCTCAGTCTGACATAGGAGTTCCTGAAAGAAAGTCAAGAGTTTCAAAGCATGAGTAGCTTTACCAGACAGGAAACCTTCACATTGTTTGAATTGCAAGATGTTGGCAGGAGCAAGTGGAAAAAAAAAAATGTCATCTTTATTTGTGCTGCAAACTGTAACAGGAACAAGACTTCTCTTTCCTTATTTCATTCTATAAATTCGCCTTAAGAAGTCTTCTTATATAATGAAACACATTCTGCTGTAAAACAGAACTATGTCTGTATCTTGTTGCTCTAACTCAGCTGCTGCACACTAACAAATGAAGTCTTTTCAAACCCTCACACTTCCACATGCCATAGCATATCTGAGCTGTCAGCCTCCTCCCTTCTTCCTCCAGCATCTTTTAAGTACCAAGAGGTACCACATGAGCTGTAGAGGACATGTAAATAACAAAGGGAAGTGTGTGATGTTACATCCTAGATAATATAACACAGACAGGTATCCTTTATCAAAGGATAAAAAAAAAATAAAATAATGGGAGACAGCTTAAACTTAAGGTAGAATTAAAAGGGGAAAAAAAAAAATCTAACTCCAAAGCAGACAACCAGTTCTAACACCATGCTTAGCTGTACCTGGGGACAAGGCTGTCGCCTCCTCGCAAGGTGGTCGGGTCCAACTCAAATATGGAGGAGATATCGTTTCCTTCAGGCACAGACACCAGAGAGTACGCCATCTTCTCCTGAGCACTGCGCAAGCCTCTTCTGGAGGCATCCTGCTCAGGGTCCAGCTGTGGAAGAAGCCCCATGACAAACAGTCAGACCGAGCCCTCCAGACCCACCGTGCCTAGTGTCTAACAGGCATGATTCTGAACGTCTCCAAGCACCGGTTAAGACCACTGGGCTTTAGGACACCAGTAAAACTGTTAAGGAGCTGCTCTTGTCAACCATTTCTTCACTCTCCCTGGTGTTAATCACCTCTGAGTATGTCTGGATCACAAATACAATAAATCCTGAACCACAGAGGTTAGTTCTTGCAGACAGTGCCAGAAGAGATTCAAAATCCCCCAGTCATACACCCCACAGCACACTGGGAACTCTGACTAATTTAAGATCCCCACCCTGTGACACTACTAGCTCTTGAAATGTATTTGACATACTGCAATTATCACTCTAAAAAAGTAATTACGTCAGCTGCAAATAAAAAAAAAAATCAGCAGCATCCCAACAATCTTGCTGGGAAATAATCAACTTCCGCAGCAAATATGGGACTCGCAGCTATCAATCAGACAAACGAAACAAAGCTAATGAAGAAGTCAGGTGTCTTTGCTGGTCACACTTCAGCACATGATGCACTCAAACACTACGATATGCTGTAAAGGACATGGCATCACAAGTATCTTTATTTCCAAGGTGCTATCAAATTACCAGTCTCCTTTAACAAAGTAAAGATATAACATCAACTGAGCAAAACCCTGGATTTTCAGACAAAAGGACAAAAGGGGAGGAAAAAATGAAGGTAAACCAGGGAAGAGGAACAACAACTTTCTCTAAAACCTTTCCTAGGGAACTAGGAGTTATCATGAGTCAATAAGAAAGTTGCTAATGGTCTGACACAACACAGGAGCCAGCTGTCCACATACAAACATCTAAATCCTAGATGTAATTTTCAAAGTGATCAAGCACCAATTTTTCAGTTTCTCTGTGGCCTTGGCACCACTGGAAGGCAGGCACCCAAAGCAGCCAGCCCCCAAGTACCTGTCTTTCAAAGTCCTCGGGTGAGGCACTGCAATCCTTAAACATCGGGAAAAGGTACCGAATGCTGCTGGTGCCTCGGGATACTCTGCGTTAGCACATTTGTAGTCTGTGAACTTGGCTGCAAAGCAGTGACATTTAAAGTCTGATTTTGCACATGGGAACAGTTAGCTGTATGGAACAGAAATACACATTGGGAGTGTGCCTTCAAGAGAAGCAGCAACTATACACTGAGCAGAGGCCATCTGGAGGCTTTACACCAGGAGAGATTCACTCACTTGGAAGGAATTCTCCCCATTTCAGCTGTCTCCATCTCCACAGTAAGGCAGCTGCTCTGTATTCACAATTTACTTCAGGAGACAACTGGTCAGTTATTGAAACTGTGACAAAGCTGAAAATAAGCAGTAAGTCAGGCAGTAGGACATGGGACAACTTAGGGAGAACTACAATTTCAACTCCAAAGCTGACAGCTGCCGTCCCCTTTCATGTTGCAAGGGTTCTAGCTGGCATCTCACCCGTGCCCATTATAAACCCCATTCTTGCACAGATCACTAAGGGATAAGGAGAGAACAATAACACACAGAGCTGTGCAAAGAAACCTGTCACCTTGCAGACAGCTCGCGTTTAGACAAAGCTGGAGCTTAGGGGAAGTTGGATAAAGCAGCCTGCACCAACCTGTTGCTAGTGAATGTGAAACGATGCAGTTATGTTGTGTCAGAAGTGAATTATGTGCTCCTGATCCCGTTCTTTACGGTCTGTTTTTGCCACCTAGTGGTAAAGAGACAGCAGGGAAAAAATCCACCGCTCTGAAGCCAGTGCCCGTTATCACTGCACCACTCATCAGAGGGAGGCAGTAACAAAACACCAGTGGAACAGACATCTCAGAAAAGACCTCAACACTGATTAACTTCCAAAAAGTTAAGTCAAGGAAATACCTCACTGTTGGACACCCTCCTCCCCCAATAGCTTTGTGGGGCTTTTGGGTTGATTTGTTCAATTTTCCAGTATGTTTACTGAAATCAACCTGCCAGAAGATGAGTGTTTCCTGCCAAATACCACCAAGAACTCATCAGGATAACAGCTCAATAGCTGGGGGCAAGGGTTAGCCTTTTAACAGCCAGGCTATAATGACAAATCCTTTTAGAATGAAAACTCCACCTCACAGGATTTCAAACCACAGTGCATTAATTTCCTTTAAAAACCAGAGGAATAGCTCTTTTTCATATCCAAATGGATCTTCCATAATATAGGATAAATGATCAAGAAAGTTGCATAAGCCCACAATCAGATCCAACTAAAAAAAAGTCATTCACAATGGAAAACACTGTTCCAGTTTCATCTGTTCTCAGCTAGTGAAGAAATGCTGTTTCCCTGCGACACCAAAGAGAAGCTGCTATCATTACAAAGCATCAGCACACTCAATCTTTGACACAACATTTACTGAAAACACAGACTTGCTTTCACAGGAAAATCAGAAGAATGGCACTGAAATCATTCTCACCCTGCCATTCTTGCTCTCTAGACCCTTTCTGCTGGCTTTCCTGTGACAAGCTAAAACCAGAGAGGGAACTCGTTTCTGAAACAAGGAGGGCAGACGACCGACTGGCACAGCACTACGTGAACATCCTGGGAGGGACACTTGCCATCCGGTGTCACCTTGAGCAACTTGCTTTTCAGACCTATTCAAGACAGTGCTTCAAGGAGGCAAAGGTTTAAGAAACAAGAAGACAGAAAAAGAGATGCTACAAAGAGGGGAGGCGAGGGGGTCCAGGTAACGTACGAATTAGATTCCGAGTGCGTTACTCTTCACTAAAGCCTAATTCAGTTTTCAACATCCACTCCTGTGGACGGGCCTTAAAAGCCTTCAGATTATTCCCAGTTCTTTAGTTTCTGGACCATCTATGCACTGGCCAGGTACATATCTGGGCCTGTGTCAAGCCCTCCTCCGTTAGGGGCAAGATCAGACTCTTGCCTATACTTACTGAGGATTGACACTCCAGGTCATCTTCCTCATAGTCAGGGTTTACCTGATGGAACAGAATCACAGGCACGTCAAAACTCTAACAGAGCTGGAAGGGGGAAACAACCTCAGCACGCTCTAGATTTATTTTGTAAAAGATGCACTCCACTGCTACAGCACCACCAGGCATGCAGAACAAACACACCGTGCAAACCCAGCCATCTCTAACCGGGCATCTGGCTGTCCCTGAGTTAAGCACTTAAGTCATCTGCAAACACGCAGAGAGATTTCTCTTGGTCAGGGCAATCACTAAAGGAGCACGAGGCATACAGAGTTACCAAGTTTGAGGGGTTTTTTTTTAAATCCTAAGTGGAATTTCCAACTAGAAGTTACTGGCTCGACAGAAATTTTAGAACACTGCTCGAACCATGGCTCAGGTGAGTCATCTCCTCTGGTATATTTCTGCATGACGTAAGACCACGTTTGTGCTTTGGCTGATTAGCAAACCCAAGATTTACTGGATCACCAATGAGAAGGATTTGCAAGTGTGCATGTGCCAAAACACTGCTGGTTTTCCAGTCTGCTTATTAGAAGAATATAAAATGGGATATTTAATCTGGACTTTTCCCACTGAAGCTCTCAGGTCGGTAGCAGGGGCTGAGACAGCCCTTCGGTCCTTTGACACACCCTCACATCCAGGATAGCTTTTACTTACAGGGGTTTGTGTATTAGCATGTTGATATATCCATGCTTTCAAGTAAACAGAAGTAGTTTTAATAAATGTTAAGCAGCAAAACTTACAAAACTATAACTCTTAGACTTTTTTTTTTTTAATAAAATGTCTTGAAATCTTGTTTCAACAGGGCAAAGATGTCCACTATGGAGAAAGAAAAACTTATTTATTTTGTGCTTGGACAGCTACGTGTTATCTGCAGTTTTTACAAGACTAGTCTGAAGTCTAACTGCATTTTCATTTTACACTCAGCTCTACAATTCTGCTCAGAAATGAGTGGTCCAAGAGAAACTAACAATGGTTGAATTCATTTTCCCCCAAAGGTTCTCAGTCATTTACAATTTATTAATCCATTAACAAATTCACCTTGATTCTACTGCCCACATGACAGGATACTATTTAGCATCTACTCTTTGCAGAAGGAGATTTATTGCCTCTAGAAGTCACACAAGTGAAATAAGCTCAAAACTATCCCCGTACCCTGGTATTCTTTCAAGTCTCTTTCATTCCGTTTTCTACGTTTAGCCATCTACTTTTGTATTAATACTACGGACCCAAACACCTCTCTCCTCCCCTCCCCTCTGTCTATTTTTTAGGGCAGGAAATAAGAGATTTTGAGAAGGCGTAAAAGGAAGAAAACACTGCAGAAGGAAAGGCGGAGTTCCTAAGCAAGCCCCAGCACCTACCTCTGCTGCCAGGTAGTGTCCAGTAGCAAGGTGTTTGAACCTGAAAAGGCTATTCCAGTACCCCGCGCCGCCACGGCAAGGATCGTGCTGCACCACCTGCAAGGAGAGGGAAACCACCCTTACACCTCCCGTCAGCGACCTCCCCTGCAAACACAGCACTGGCCGTATTTCACACACCAGGCAGAGGAAACAGGACGAGGAGCTCCAGAAAAAGATGAAAGAACCTTTCATATGTGGACAACACACAGCACAGTAAGTACTTTGAGAATACAATTAGTTCACCTCAACAATCTACAAACATTGATCTTCTGCCCATTGTCAAGTGACAATATCTGTGTGCAAAATCACTGACCAAGGCTGGTACTCCACTGGAACCTGGTGAGTAACAGCAGGAAGATTACCATGCAAGTTGGCAGAGAAGTAATTAAAGAAGGTGCTTCAGATGTGCACGTGTTGCTAGGTCTTAAATCAAGCTTCCTAAAGATATGCAACAAGTCCTTGACCTTTGTGATATAACTCAGTTTTGACCTTCTGAAAGGGGGTGAGGAGACACTTGGAAATGTTTCAAATGCAATGGTGTCGTACACAGGAATTTGAAGACTGTTGTGTTTATTCTCTAACTTCTCCTCTGGCAAGCGGAGCCTCCAGTGTCAGATGATCGGTGATTCCACATCGGCTTCTCTGTGGCTACACTCACAGCATAGCTGAGCTGTGCCTTTTGGGGAGGTACTACCTTACCTCTGCTGACCGCGCACACATGGAGAGCTACCACAGAAGCTACTGAGGTGTTGTAACATGTCAAAGTCATGTTAATTCTAGGTAGGCTTTCAATGTATATCAAAGCAGATACTTCTAGAAAAAAAATAGGAGGAACATCTACCCACCATTACAACTAATTTTGTGATTCTCACAGGCAAACATGGCAAAGATTTAAAATCACAAAACAACCTAATCATACCAACAGAGTGAGGATATTTTAAGAAGCCAGTAATGGCCAAGGTGTGAGTCACGCTATTTAAAAGCCAAGTAAAGAAAAAATAGTCCAAACAACGCAGAGACTAGCCAAGGGTTGCAGTCTCCTATCAAATGAGGATGTGCATAATCACATTATTCCACACCAAAAATAGAGTGTTCAGTACACTCAGCAGGATAGCTGAAATTATGAGCTGGTGTTAAACTTTAGCGACTGGTAAGAAAATTACTTCATAGATGTTTCTCTGTCCCCTTTTTCTGAATTGTCAAGAATCTGAATTTGAGAGCTGTCTGCTCCAGCATTAGAGATCAAAACTCCTCTTTGATTTCACACAGAAAGCACAGCAAAGGAATTTTAAGATTAAATTGCTAAACACCAGGAAGACTTTTACCTAAAACTAGAAATCCAGGTACCCTGCTTTTAAACAGAAATAGTAATTGTTTTTACAAAGCCACCAGCCTGGGTTACAACTCTCACCTCTACTTCCCACAGGGCTTTTGAACTGGTTGCAGACGTGGCCGACTGCCTCCCTGTTGTTCTCAGGAAGACATGCTGCTTCTTCCTGTGCTCATCGCAAGTCAGAAACTTCTCCTGCTCCGCGTGAAACAGCCTCACCACATCCCCCTGTCAAAGCCCAGACAGCACGGTCAGTACAGGCAACACTCACCACTGAACAGGGTACAAGCAAGTAGAGTTTTGAGTCTTACCCCTTTGAGAATATCGTCTTTGTTATCACTCCATTTCATGAAGAGGACTATTTTCCAGCTTGTATTGCAATTCACAGAGTTGACCTAAAAGGAGAACTAAAACCATTAGTCCCACTGTCTTGTGCCTGAACAAGATACAGCCATGAAGTACTGCCTTACCTTTCGGACCATTTTCAACAGAATACTGCAGTTCCTGTGGCATTACTCTATGGAAGGAAAGCCCTTTCTGCATTTACTCCAGAACAAATAACTAAAAGTTGACTTGCTAGGCAGGCACTTGCTACACATCCCTGTGCCATAACTCTGAATTTTTTAGAAAAAAAAATATTTTTAGTCAGCCAAGCAAAAGAGATCAAACTCAAACCTCTGCCCGGTGCCCAACAGATATAAGACAAGTCTGATAATCACAATGCCACAGGTACCAACTAACTCACTGATAACCTGTTTTTCATAAAACGCAAGTTTAGCAGCTTAGCTGAAACGTACAGAAGTCTGTACCACTGCTCCAGCCGCGTTGCTCTGCCCTTACCTCATTGCATCCGGGATTATCGACAAGCTGATGGCTGCTGGCATGGAGAGGCTGGCCAGCATTGACAGGGTTCAGGACCACTTTGTCTCCAATTACAACCTGTAGATAAAAATGCAGCATCAGACAAATTTGCAATCCGGAAAGGTCTTATTCTTTCTTTCTTTTTTTTTTTTTTTTTTTTTTTTTTTTTTTTTTTTTTTTTTTTTTTTTTTTTTTAACAGGAGTGTTGGAGGGAAATCACCTTCTTGCAGTTTGGAAAGATGCCAGTCTGAGTATGAAAACCAGGATTCTGTTTGCTTCAGAATTTAGCTCATCATACCCAGATGCTCAGGCAGAAAAAACCCCTACACTATTGGACTCAGAGCCTTGCAGAAGAAACCCGGGCTGCGATTCTGGTAACTAACCTATCTGCTGCTTTCCATGAAGTTCTTTCATCGGTTAACATTTAACAAATAATTCCTAGAGCAAAAGGTCAGCCAAAAACCCTCCTCCTCCAAGGCACACTTTCATTTGTAAAACGAGATTCTTGACCAGGCTGGCATATGACTCAAGACAAATGCACTTTATTATGGACAGTAAAGGTCCTGTTCTTCTCTTCTTCAAGGGCAAGGTCTTACTCAAACTAAAAACCAAAAAGCCTTTTCTGTATTGAAAATAACTGTTCTTAGTGTCTGAGAATTGGTGTGATTCAAAAGAGCTTACTGGCCACTAAGCCTGCACTACCCCGTGCTTTGGCTTTTCTCTGTGCCTAGCTGTGTCTGTAGAAGAGGAACAGTCACATCAAAATGTGTGGGGCTACTCTACAAGGCAAATCATTCCTGTTGGATAAAGGCCACGGTTTTTAGGTGTTAAATATACACCTGGACTATACCATACAGCACAATGAAGCTTATTACCCCATGGTTTTAGGCAGATAGTATATCCAAGTGGCACAGATTTGTAAAAAAGATGGAGAGATTAAAACAGAACGCATTTAACTCAGAACCAATTATTTTCCAGATTTCCCATGAACAGGACCATTTAACCTCATACCACCTCATCCTCATACACACAATGATGATGAATTTTGGTTTTAAACTGAAAACATTGAAAACCAAGATGCTAGATACTTGTTCCAGACCTACTGAAGGAACTCAACATTTCCTACCATTTTGAACCAGACAGGAATTGTGCAAGCCTAGCGTAATTAGGTCCCTTATTCCCTCCAACGTTAACTTGTTCCGTGTTTCCAAAATACAAGTTGCCATAGCAATTTTCCTCCCCCTCATGACAGCATAGGAAAAACGCTGTTCCTGCAACATCACGCACTAGATCTGTGCATTTCATTAATTGCAAGCCAGGCCTCCTGAAGCAAGCTGTGCACGAAGCAGTACCTGAAGATATTCCTCTTGGCACTTACACTGTCTCCAATGGAACGCAGTTTGTAGAAGGGCTGGATGTAGAACCAGGAACCTTCGTTTCCAGCTTCATCCAAGGTCACCCTCATCGCATTCTTCTCTAGTAGAGCTGGCAGCCTCTTATTTACTGTTAAGTATTTGTTACTTTTTAAGTGAAGCAGCTAGAATAAGAATTAGAGTTCAGTTCTAAGAATGCTCATTTTTCCTCCCCTTAATAAATAGCGAGTGTGCATACAATAACCACAGTATTATAGGAATTAAAATAATAACTAAATTATACAAAAATATTTATGAATTCAGGCACAATTTCACATACGCTTCTTTCATATACAGTCCTACAGCACAAAACATCTTCAGCTAATCCATCGGTCCCTTCTCCAGCAAACAACTAACACTTAGAAATGCTCTCGTCACTTTACAACAGCCTGTTCAAATGCCCAGGAACCAAAGTTGTAAAACACTGGGGACTCAGTGGTTTTCCCTGCCAAGGGGGTGGTGAAAAGTAAAGTTGCTCTCGTCTTGCTTTGCTCTGTCTGGTTTCACAGAAAGCATGACTGTTTCTTTGAAGACTCTCTTCAAGAAGCTCCCGTTCTCCAACCCTCCGCTGCATCCCACCTGGCAGACTAGGTAAGCTACGACAGGTCCCACTCACAGAACATTTGGGCATTACGGAAAAATACGGGCAAAAACTTATCACTGTTCTTAATAGCGTTGTTGTTTGAAGGCCAATTAAAAATTTCTATTATTATTTTTCTTTCATCATTAAAAATAGACTTTTTTGCCTCAAACGCATAGGCCAATAGAGCTCTTAATTCAATCAAGACAGGGACTTCCCTGCCCTTCCTCCATCAGGTTGCTCCAAATCCTGCAACTGCTGTAAAGGGCAGCCAAACAATTTCTCCTTGCAACAAGAAAGCCCAGCCTGGCTGTGCTCCTACCTGGTACTAAGTAGCAGAAAAAAAAAAAAAATAAAAAAAAAAAATCATATGCAGAGGAATTTCTTAATCTAAGGCTCAAAACACTCAGGGAGCTATCCCTACCTCTGAAGTGACCCCACCACAGCTATAAGCCCATTCTTCCTTCACAGGACCCCACCTCAGGACAACTCTGCAATGTCACACCCTGCACAGCTACAGGCTCTCCACCATGCATTCCAGAAATTTAAAGACACACGTAGCAAGGGAATTTGAGCTAAATCCTACACAGCTTGCCAAGAGGTTCACAGCCTACCTGGATAACATTGCCATACTGGATGACTGTTCCCAGCAGCTTTCTGTTCTCAGTTTCATTCTGTTTCTTTTCCAAATCTGCTGCATGCTGAAATTAAAGGAGAACAATTCAATTGCTGACTGTATTATAAAAAACATGGCCAAACACTCGAGGTTCTTTAGGAGAACTGGAAAAACAGTGAGCATCTGAAACAGCACAGTTCCTTTATCCAACTTCCAACAGCGTCATTTCCCACTCCCTTTTTTCAGTTGTTTAGGAAGATAGACACAAAATTCCTAATTTAGGTAGAATTTGATAAAATTTTGGAATAAAACATGAGATCAAAAACTCTGACAATATAGTAGACAAGCCATGAGAAGACAGCAACACGCCTGCGAAAGGAAGGTGAAGAGTGATGGGTAACAACTCAAGCCAGGCAGTCTCTGTTCCTTTCTACCAACTCCTTTACAAACTGAAAAGGACCTCAACTTTGGGTCTTTATTTTACTTTCCTAATGTTGGCCCCAACTTTCCCACAGTCTGTATTTTTAGGACGACTCTGACCATCCTCACCACGCAGCAGGATCATTTAGAAGACCTTTACGAACGTCGCCGCAGCTCTGAGCAGGAGTTCCCAGCGCCGGCGCTCCAGAAGACCCAAGCACACGCGGTGCTACGTTACAGACCGGCTGTGCAAATACAGCTGGGCATTCCTGTATCGCCCCAACAGGGCAAGGGAAGGGAAAGCTTGCAAAATCGAGTGATCATAGGGACACACTGATCTGCTTAATAACAATTTACAACTACTCTCTTACACTTTGTTTTTAAATAAGTGAGCTATTTTATCCAAGTTGTTTTGAAACCATTTCATTTGGTAAAGAAATTCTCTCTTATTTCACATTTAAAAATAATAATAATAAAAAAAATTGTATTCGCTTCAACCAATATCTTTTAGTAGAGAGTTATTTCAAACTAGCCTTTTTTTTGAGGCTAAGCATCAATGCTTACTCAGATCTCAAGGACAAGAGCAGGCCCAGCGTTCTTCTGGAGCAGAAGAAAGTGCCGACGGCTCCGAATGGCAGTACGGTAAAGCAGTGATCACACAGGACAACACTCAGCTACCACAACGGAAGAGCTGTCTGTACACCGTTATAAAATATCAGCATCTCCAGCTTACACAAAAATTGCTGGGTTTAGGAGTTGTGCTAGGTATGACAGCTGGCTCTTGCTCCAGCAGAACCTGGAATACAACCACTCAAATTCCAAAATATTCAGAAATACAATGTAGCATACTTTTCTCTTTATTACTGAAATACAATTTTTTTTTTTTTTCGCTTGGTTTCAAAGTATTCTGCCAAGAAAGGATTTCTTCAACACACTAGGGCTCAGCTACCCACGGCAAGCACAGCAGACAGGACTTCTCTGCCTGTGCTGCACTGGGTGCCACATTTACCACAAATAATGAAAATATTCTATGAAAATAAGACTTCGGCACCACTTCAAAAGCACACACCAAACCTGACAATCACTCACGGAGAATGATTTTCTCTGGCCACTAGATGTCAGCTTCTCAACCAGCACTGACTCCTGATAGCAGAGAAAGACAAGTGTCCCAGATTTTAAATCCCTTAAATGGCATTAACTTAAAATAACCTGACCTCAGCATTGAGCGCTCCACAGCAGACAAATTCCACCAGCAGACAAACAGAAGCCAAAAAAGGCAAGTGATGACGAATACATCTTGCATCACCAATTTAATCAGAAATTACGTGCACTGATAAGGAAGTCTAATCACAGGCAGAGCTAACAGCTGTATGCATATTTCGGGGCATAGCCCCCCCAGTACACGTCATACAGAACACGTGGCTTTTTAATGTATTCCATGTGCCAACAAATGGACAAGATGACACAGGTACCCATATGATTGGCAGAAAAATAAGTTTTGTTATGAGTGATGTACACAGAACCAAATTATTCTGAAGGCGTGCATCAGCCCCAGGCCACCACAGACCTCATTTGGCACGAGCTACGCAAAGGGCTAGCCTTTATGTCACAGCGATGGACATCAAACCATCTCCAAAAAACCGCAGAGTACTCAAATCCTGTCACCAAACCAAGCAAGCAGTCCATGCATGGCAGTACATTCCTGTACAAACATCACTCAGCTGGGGCTAAATACTGGAAAAATCTAATCCTGTATTTCCATTGGGACCCCAGCACAGGATGGTAACGTGTCAGAGGAATAGGAACAGGTCCCAAACATCCCAACTGGCATGTACTGAGGAAAGAGAAGACAACTTTAAGTGACATCGTAACCAGGGCAATTACACAGTATTTTTCTCCTACATGACCCAGTATTTAGACCATACTTTCCCTAAAAAACCATGAACTCACACACATAACCTCTATGCATAAACTCCCCTCTTGCCTTAAACACCAGAAAAGCCAAACCCAGAATCCCCTGTTAATTAAAGCTTGCTGGCATGGTCTACTTCTCTTATCATCATTAAGGGAGCAGAAGAAATGTGGCATGAGTGAGGGACCTTTGTGCTACAGCCAGGACCAAAAATAGCTTTCTCCTTGCCAAGTTAACACTTCCAGGTTATAAAATGATGTTTTCAGAAGCAAAATGAGTCAAACGCTCAGCCTTTGTGAGAAGCAGGAACGCGGCAGCCATATGGCAATCAGCAAATGACACTCTCCTCCAGGGCCATTCCGTATTCCGGTCTACAGTGAGCTGAATATAGGCTTGGGGAAACTAAAAATACTTAGAATTGTAATTTTGACATGAAGTACTCTAGCTATGTAATTTTAACATAAACACAGTTTATTTAACTCTAAAGTCAACAGATGGTATTTAAGTTAAGTTGGCTTTTTTTTTTTTATATATAGGAACTCTAAAAACAGCAATCAATTGCCTTACTGGGTTTTCAATCACTGAATGTCAATATTTTACCCAGAAAATATTAAATACTGCAAGCTAATAAGGAAGGAGAGGCTGTCTGGCCTTATAATTACTCATAATTACCTATGAACCTTCACATGTATCAACAGCAGCTCTGTTTGTTTGAGGAATCCCAACAGATTTATCAAACCAGTAGCTCAGAGGGCATCCACCAGCACAGCTACCGCCTGCGACCTCCCACGTTGAGATGCAACACCTCAGACTCCTCTACTCCGTGTAGTTCTTCAAAGGGTCCCATTTTTACGCTCTTACCACCCAAAATGCCTACATAGAGCACTACTGCAGGTTAATGGTAAAAGCTTAAATGGCTACCATGACTCTAACCCAGTATGGTTATATGGATATTGGGACACACGGAGCTTGAACAGCACGTAGCCATAAATCAGAGAATGTTTCAAGAGTTAGATCTCAGCAAACGTCTCAAAAGCAGTCACGTATACTGATTGCTAAATAATTTCTCAGTGTTTCCAGGTTAACTGTGTCAAGTTGATTGGAAATACTTATGTAAGGCAGCGTGGATGAGAGTGCTGATGTTCATCAAAAGCAGCCTAAATGTGAATACTTACGTGCAGTTTATTGAGTAGCACAGCATCTGTTGTGCTGTTCGCTCCCGGCTTTGCTGCTTTCCAGAACTGCTTCTGAGCAGAGTACCGGTTCATGGGACATAGTTTGAACAGGCAATCTACAAAAACAGATGAAATAATAAGAGAGATTGCTTCAAGCATTCATAATTATCTGGACTTTTGCTGCTAGCATTGCCCAAATATTCCAACAGCAAGGAAAGGTTTATAAACAAATTCCAAAAAAGCTCTTGATCAGACAAATGCTTTTTTGAGCAACAGGAATGTTGCCTCATGAATGATAAAAATTAACTATTGCTGCCAAACATCTGAAGCAAGACCAGAAAATTTATAACTTGTCCCAGTCAAAAACACTACCATACTAAAACGGGAACATGTCTCAGTGCTTTCCCAGGCAAAGAGATCCACTTTACACACTCACAACTTTTTGTTTTTCTACTTTAGCAAGTACACTACTTCATACAATGCTAGGCTGAGGGAGTTGGTTTTGGTTGGGGTTTTTTTTTGTTGTTGTTGTTTGCTTAGTTTTTAAATCAAATCCCTTGTATTGCTAGGGAAAACGAGCCACAAAGATTGAAATAAACTCACCTAATAAAGCAGCAGCAGCATAAAATATCCCCAAACAACAGCACACAAGCACAGACACTCAAAGCGTGGCTCCAGGTAACTGCAAACCCTCGGGCTGTTGGGTTCTTTACCCAGTCCATGAACTGGCAAAAGCCAGGAATTACAGCTCAGTAGTCTTATTAAAAATACATTTTTATAGTGAAGAGATGCTAACTTATCAGTAATAAACCCAAATTAACCACATTTACTATTTTTCCTCTTCTCTGTTGCTAAGCAACTGAACACGCAAAACAATAAATTAAGCTATTCAAAGGCAGTGCCTAAAGTGGCAGTTCAGAACTTTCAACAAAGTGCCAAAAAAGCCAGAAGGCTGCTCCCAGTGCCTCTCCGGCAATGGTGAGGATGCGAGATGGCGGGCTTCAATTCACGTGGTACTTCTCAAGGCACTGCCATTTCATCTTGCCAAACGTGCTGGTTAACTTGTCCCAGACCACCACAGCAATTCCCACAGCCTGCTTAGCTGGTGGCCCAGTATGCCACCATACTAGCCGGGAATGGCACTGGGATCTTTGATGGAGTGACACGTATTAGGGAAGGAGGGAAAGAGCTGAGGGTACATGGAAGGAGATTTGATGGCATCTATCCAGAAATACTTACCTTCGCTTTGACACGACCAGGTTATAGCTTCTAGGCAAACAAGAAAAGTGGATAACCAGGTACCAACCACACTTTCCAGGTTTGCTCTCTTCAACGTATTTTTCATTTACATAAAGATGATTCACAGAGATTGACAGCACAGAACAGACTCAAAAAGCCACTGCAGGCTGGCACTTTAAGCTGAGACTATTGTAAGACACAGCTAAGACACTGTAAGCAACACACCAGTTATAAAATTTTCTATTTTTGCTTAAACCATCAGTTCACACAATGACAGCAATTAACACATAGAATTGTATAGAAGAATTAATTGCATGCTAGATTTAGTCACAGTGCAAAAGTACTTTTTTCCATCCTTTTCAGGCAAGAAAGTTGTCAAGTTAGGTTAACTCCTAAATTGTTAACTGCTAGCAACTCCCTCTCTTCCCTGCCACACAGGGGAGAGGTCTACAAGTGTCTGACCTTGTTCAACGTAAGAAGGGAAGACAAAACGTGTTTTTCTTAGGTTTTCTTCCTAGTCACAAAGCTAAAAACACACAATGAAAAGCACCCAACATTTTTTTTTCCCTAGTATTTGATCTATGAAATCTACTTCTGCAGCGGCTGAGGAGTTAGACCCAGCCTTATCCACCTTAATATGAGCACCAGAGGCTGGCTAGTACTGAATGCATTTCGCCATGGGGCAAACTACATGAACTTCATGGTCAGAAGGCTTTGAGATCTCCAGATTCCACACACTTGTATGTTTACACAGATGACGACGCGAGGATGTGCTAGCTGAGTACCATCACCGTCAGCAAGCTGCAACCCACAGGAGCGATGACTGTGTAAGACAAACTGTGGAAGTTAGGTCTACTTCTAACAGATCCAAAATGAAGCCAAAGCAGCTGAAACAACCAGCTATCCGCCCTGATAACGGATTCAAGCAGCTTTAGCCGCATCGGAAAGGTGATAAAGCCATTACCACAAAGTAATTACATCTTATTATACGCTGTTCAATATTAACCATGTAGGAATGCATTTTCTTTTCAGATCTTTATGATATACAGTGAAAAGTGGCAGAACAACACACTGAATAGCTATAAAAATAAACCACTACGTAACTGCTGATGAAATGGTGACACATCAAGCCTGAACACCAAACAAAGCTCCTGCAGGAAAAAGGGATTGTGTAATTGTGTAGTACCCCAACTTGCTCCAGGATGATGAATGAAGGTTATACGGACATGCATTAAATGTGCATTTCAATGTTTCCAGGCTAAATCCGCTTCTTCCGTCAGCAGTTGCTCTGCACCTAATAAACGGCCTGAGTAAGATGCTAATTGCACCACGTGACACACGAACGCTCTCGCTGCTTGGACATCTCGACCCCCGTGTGGGTCTCTGCACCTGCAGCTCACAGAAGCACTCGCAGTGATGTTTGGTGGTCCTCTGCATGTAACAGCTCACAGAGGAATAATCAAAATCAAGGATACTGCAAACACTAGAAAACTCTCTTCTGAAGCATTCTGGGGTTCAGTGAAGAGAGAAACCTGCCAGCCACATCATGCCAAATTCAGTTCTTTCTACCCCGTACTTTTCATTTTCTCTTCTTCCTTTTTCATTCCCTGCTCTTGTACTAAACCTTGCTTCTTTCCTACCCAGCCACAGTCTCCACACTTCCAACCCTTCCTGCCGGCCCAAGCCCAACCAGTCAGATTCTCTGCTTCCATCCTGATTCATTTATTCAGCCCCAACAACTGATTAACCCATCCCTTCTGTCCCCCCATGCCAGCAGCGCACAGGTCACCACCTAATACTTGAGGAGGGATTATGTTTTGCCCAGAATATCCTCATCTCCCCGCTTCATCATCCAAGGCACTACATACTCCCTAAACCATAAGGAACCAGAACTTCACAAAGAAAAGGCTGGGCTTTTTATCCTAACCATCAACACAGTATTTTGACAATTACTTTTTAGGAACACAGATCTTTCTTCAAAAACACGTCTGGGAAAAGTACGTGGCAATTTAAAAAAATATCAGCTGAATCAGCAAAACTTAAAAACATCAGGCTGGACAATCATCCCATAATGGAAGCTTTCAGCCAACCTTGAGCCTTTGTAGTGCTTCTCCCTTCACGCTCATGAACAAGAACTGCGCCGCACGGGGACAGGCGAGCTGCTGCGGGAGAAGGGAAAATTACCATAGGTCAGCTCCTGTAAAGGGGTAAAGCACCTGGGCTCACAGATGCAGCAGAGCATCACTCCTTCACACGCCCTAACATCAGCAGGTGCCTTCTGGTGCTGTCCCACGAGAGCCCGCCGGCTGGTTAACCCCGTCCTGTTCTACCTGCCAGGTCAGTTCACTTGGGTACGCACAATTTTTGCTTTCGCACCAAAATGAGACAGACTAATTTTTTTTCTTTTTTTTTAAAAAATGGACTCTGCTGCATAAGAATTTAAGGAGCGTTTAGGTAGTAGTTCCATGAGATTATTGTCAAAGACAATGCAAGACTTGTCCAAAGTTGCAAATACTCACTAACTTCAGAGAGGCTGGAATGATCTGGAGAAGCAAGTGGAGTATTTCAGAGCCCACCCAAGACAGTGACCTTCTTTTACCACAAGCTGCCTAGAAATGAATACCCCAAGCTCAGACATCCCTACGCAGTTCCAGTCAGAGGGTCTCCCCACCGCCTGCGGCACCGAGCGATGCTGTTACACCAGTTCAACCCTCGCCCTATGAAGAAAACCGAGAAAGTTGCTGAACTGACACCGTCGACGTGCAAAGACGCCCTTTGCTGGGTGGCAGCTGGACACCAGCCGCTGTTACACCTTCCATTTCTGCCGCTTTCAGGGATCAGTCCACAATTTTCCTCACTCCGCCGTTCTCTAGCGTGCTCCTTCCTAAATGATCTGGAAGCACTCCTCGCTTCAGCCAGGCTGGTTGTGTAATACACCACTCATCATTTTTTCCAGATCTCTCCTGGCTATTTTAAGCATTTAGTAGAAAGTCTTCAGCAACTTTTATGCAGTTAGAAAAAGCAAGCATCAAATATTTTGTTGGCAACAAAAAAGTGTGTCGTCATTTCATTTTTATAAGCACAGACCCAGACTTTACAGAATGCCAACTGGAGAAAGGTAAGAGTCAAGAAAAATTATTCCCCCTCTCTCAAAAACCATACCTCTGAGTACTTTCAGATGAGAGAAATCTGTAAAGGTATTTAAATAAGTCACTTACAAAACCCACTGAATATTTAACACCAACACAGCTGTTTCTTCGTTACTTGAAAAAAACCAAACTCCTTTTTGCGTAGCAATACTAAAATTAAAAAAAATTAGCAATTCCCTGCTGAAATTCAGCAGTTTCTCTTCAGACTTTTCTATACTTAGATACCTGATATTTCCCCCCAGCCAAAGCCTGCTCACAGCAGAGAATACATAGAAGAATATTTTTTTTCATTTTTATTTTAAGTATAAAAAACAGCAGCAAAAAGATGAAGAAGTAACATAGCTGGCAACGATGGAAATACTGCAAATAGAAGTTCTCTACTTTATATTTATGAAAGTTGTACAGCTTTAACACGCTCCCAAGGATGATAACACTCCACAGGACGAAGAGATTATTTATTTAAAGGCAGAATGAAGATCTCTTGTGTTTAAGTGAATATTTTCACGCAGGAGGCATGCAGAATAACACAAAGCGCATATATCCAGTCACGGGCAAGCCTCCCCCCCTCGGAAGCCCCTGGATTACTACACTGCCTATTTCTAGGCTTGTTCCTTCTGCGGTTTAGGATGAATAGATGACAGCCTGAGAGGCTCGAAGAATATAGAACAAAAGCTGCTACAGAAGTGTGTTGATTATTAATCATCCCTGCATTTCCACAAAGAGGGAGAAAAAAGAACCCGATCCTACTGAAATGACTGTCTTTGTGATGAGAAGACATCCTTTCATTTTCCCTTTGTGGTGAAGCAGCTCTGCTGGGAGCACACAAACCCTTTCCAAACAGGTATTTTGTCAGGAGGCGCGAAAGGCTGGACCTGCTGCCGGTGCAGCCCACTTCATCCGCGGCTCCAGCCAAACCAGCAAGGAAACAAACCCGGACCGTACACCTGTAGCCCACGGGGAGATGATGATCCAAGTTAAATCTCACTGTGCCAACAGTTCTGCCGGGCCATAATGGGGAAAATTGAAGCACAGGTGAGAAGGGCATTTGTGCTGCAAGCCCAGAGATGTCCTCACTGTCGCACACGTCGCTGCAAAGCAGCCCAGTCACTGATTCAAACACCGACCTTGTTACACAGCAAAGTACATCGGAGGTGTCTGCTGCTGCAAAACCTGCGACCTCCCTTCTGTGTGCTGTTGCATCGCACCTGTTTCGAGGGTTTTCAGTGCTTTTCCTTTCAAAGCAGAATAAAGCAGGAAAATCACCCTTGCAACCAGCATTTAAATGGAGAGCCTGTGTGATTTACGATCTAAATATATTTTTTATTTTTATAATAAAATAACCACCCTCAATTCATATCTGCAAGCCAGGAGGGTAACCACCCTCTTCTCATTGTACTCTTTTATGTATAGTTCTATCACTGGAAACGGCCACTTCATGGCTTCAAGCTGTAACAACATCGGAAATCACGTAATTGTTGTGAACTTAAGAGATGACGTATCAAACCAAAGGGAGGAGACTGCAACAGTGATTTCAGAGGAAAAAGTATAGACCTGAGAGCTGGACACTGAATACCAATGCCTTCTAAATCCACAGCATTCATTAATGCAGCATTACTTAAAATGCACTGGCTTTTTGAACACCTAACAAATGAGCACATGACTCCACACAACATTGTTGGCAACTTTACAACAATAAACACAGCATTTCAGCTGCACCCAGATTTACTGTGGGATAAGGCTGTCCTTCAAGGAAAACTGAGCAAGATCACTTTATTGGCACAGGGATGAGCAAACACACAGCTCACCTGCAAGGAAAACGACCTCTGCGGCTCCGGACACAGTGCGTGTCCTGGGGTGAATCAAGACCCAAAGCACACAACTCACACCTCTACCTCCCAAAGCCCTCGAGACCACCACGGCAGCAACGTGCCCCAAATCTACCACAAGGCTAACACAAGAAACGCACCTTTACGTAAACATCTTAGGTACCACAGAGTTCGGGATACACCAGTGTTTGTTTTATTTCTGCATGTAACCTCTTCGGTCTCCTTCAAAAAGAAAGCTGCTACTCGAAAAGAGAGAAATATTTAGACACTAGATATACAGGCAGTTCCAAAAGGAAACATTTGCAGGAAAGACCAGATACGTTTTTCAGTCTCTGGTACGAGCAACGCTGAGCGAAGATGCTTCAGGGAAACACAGAGCCAGAAGGGACAGCAATGAAAAAACCACTGATGCATTTACCTAAAACATCCCATTTAACATCTAGGGGGTCAGGTTAAAGAATGCAAGAAACTGGCAGCCTCCTGGTCACGGAGACGTGGTACTGCGACGGATGACACGTCCCTGGATGGGTGATACAGAGGGCTACAAGAAATCTATGAAGACAACACCAAACTGAGGTTCCTCAGAGAAAATTCTTAAGGACAGAGTGAATATGTCAGGTAGCCTTGAAAGGATTAATGAACAGGTCTGTCTTAGGGGCACAAAGGCTAATTTGGACCAAGAGAAGGTACTTAAATTAGGCTAAGAATAATCTAAAGAGCCTTTAGAAAAAGTCAAAGCATCACGATGGCTCCTGGCTCATAACAAATACAAGCCGGAAAAAGAACCCAAAACTTTTTCTGTTGAGGAGAGGGTAAAAGGAAATAGAAAAAAAAAAAAAATCCTAGAGAAGGCTCACAACTGCACAGGTTAACTTGAGCTAAGCCAGGATCCCAAGAAAGCTATTGGTTTCAGCGAAGGTTTTCACTGTCTTAGTCCATTTCCATCTCTGGCCCAGCATGAGAAGAAATCCTGGACTAGAGGCAAGCCTTGGCAAGGGGCAAGCTCAAAGGCCAACCTCCTCCCTCTCCCTCCCTCTTTTACACACCACAAGGAGAAGCATTAGCACTTTATATGAAGGGAATTCAGCAAACTAATGTGCTTAATAGCTGCAGAAGCATTTTTAAGTGAACTGTTGTGGCTTTACCCTTTGTCCCAGTCTTGAGAGGAATGGAACTTTAATAGCATCCATGATCAATCTCCCTGCGAGGCACTAAAACACAAGTCTTGGAACATGAACCCTGGGACATCCCCCCCTCAACATATTCAGCTCTTTTCAGCCTACACTGGCAGCTTTTTACACTCGCAGTGAACCGAAGTATATTCATCTCCTGGCCATATTTCATCTTATTTCAACTGCTCGCCCCTTGGATTTTATTTTTGTTTGCTTCTTCGCTTGTTCCTGCTTTTCCAGAACAAAGTTCCTGCTCCAAACAGGTCAGGAAGCAGAGGCAAGGAATGGCTTGGACAGTCCTGAGCACATGAGGAACAAGAAAGATCAGATTTCAAACACCCTCTGAAAGCGTCAATGTTGAGCAGTACGGAAAGAATACAGTTGTGCTACTAGACGGAGCTGATGTGACTGAACAGCAGAGTAAAAGTAGTTTCTGTTTAAAAAAGCTTTGCGTCCATATTGTAAGAAATAAGCCACCACGGCATCACACAAAACAAAAGGCAAATTTTTCAGCTGTTCAAGAAAGTAACTCTGTGTTCAGCTCTTAAATACATTTGGCTTAAAGAAAATCCACATCGCCAAAAAATAAGATACAGAGGAGTTAAATAAACATTTGATAATGTTACTGAAGTCTAGGCTGGAAAACTTGAACTATTTCTGCATCTACCCTATTTCTTTTTACAATTTAAGTCCATTACTTCTTTCCCTCTCCACGTGGGCATGCAGAACAGAACTTCTCCCTCTCCCAGCAATATCTGCAGGCTCCTCTGCCCCACAACTCCTGAGATACAAGATCAGTTGGTCTTGTCCCTGACTGATCCCATTCCCCTCCTCTGGATTTTCTCTCGTTGGCTCATACCTTTCTGGAAGTATGAGGTACAGTCCTAAACAAGATACTTCACTCGAGGCTCTGTCAGGAAGTAAAATTGGAAAAAATAATTACTATGTCTTTTGGCAATGTTTCTTTTTATATATTCCAAGACAGCAATTGCACTTTTTGTAACAGCACAGCATCAACAACTCCTATTCCAACTGTGATGCCTGCAATCCCCAGATCCTTTCCTACTGCACTGCCATGTGTGCCTATCCTCCTCCTCCCTTGATGCAGTCAACTACGTGCAGCCTTTGACATTTGCCCTCACTGAACTGCAACACCATTTTTCAGATCATTTCTTCCATTTTCAAGGTAACTTCAAGTGAATTTTCAAGTCGTCTTCTCCTCTGCGGAGCATGCAGAGGACAGCCAGCTGTGAAAAATGCAGTTACTAGCAGCAGGGCAGCAGATAACCAGTGCCACACCGGCAGCAGCAGACAGCATCCATGAGGCGTGGGCTGCCACAGGCATGTTCAGACTTCCAGTAATTCAGCTATAGATGGACTTGAGCAGCACTGTTTGAAAAGTTTGGCAAAGTGCAAAAAAGCCCAGACCTGCCTTACTTATAGGCAACACCACCCTGGGGCTGGACAGAGCGGAGCAATGCTGCTGAATGGCGCCGCGCTCCCCAGCAAGCCAAGTGAAACACCCGTGTCCACATCTGTGTGCTCAGCCTGAAAGCTTTATTCTTTGCTTTCTGCTCCTAGGCTTGGCTCGAGTCTTCCACCTCACTTACTGAGGCCCTCTCCCTCTCTCTACTTTAAACAGTCCCTGTCCTTTTGGCAGGGGCCCAGGGATGCTCTGGCTGAAGCCTATCGTATGATGCTGCTCCATCTGTCCAAGTTCACTCCGTCACCGTGCGCCGCTCCCCTCCTCAGGGACAGAGCGGAGAAGACGCCAGCAAATCATGCAGCTAATTAAAATCTGGCCGAGTCCTTCAGAACATAGCCTTAGCACTGAAGATGGCACTCTGGCTGTCATTTTAAAAAGTAGAATATGCTGACAAGGTAGATAAACGCTGTGCACACAAGTGCTGCCACACATTGCCTCTGCTCGGGTTGGCTGCGGCAGCGCGTTACAGCGGAGAGTAAAACACTAAAGCACAATATTCCCGTCCGACAGCACCGCTGCTGAAACACAATCTATAGCTTTAGAGATAAAAATGAAAGTGGAAAACAGTCCCTAAACTGGTACATCAGCCCCTTCCAGGAACAGCTTAAGAGCGCTGCTTTACCAAAAAAGGGAAGCGAGCGCTGGAAGCCAAAGCGGCAAAGCCACGCTGTATTAGAGGAGCCAGACAGCTGGATAATAGAAATGGGAATCAGCCGGCTCCGCTGGGCCGGGCTGCAAATGGGAAGAACAAATGTTCAGCGGCCACGAGCGGAAGCGGAGCCTGCCAGCAGAGGCCTGAAGGCATTTATCCCAGCCGGCAGGAACCGACAGCACTTTCTTACTGGAGAGCTTTTTTATTTTTTATTTAAAGCGATGCAATGCTGTCATTCTGAATAGGCAAGGGAATCACTATTGATTATGTCTGGAAAGAGATGCTGATTGGGCACTTACCGTCACCTGAAGTGCTTGGCACCTGAGCACAAGCATGCAAAAATAAAATCCAAATCCCAAAACCGCGCTGTGTACCCTCGACTGACACACGTTCCACCCTGCTGTACAAAGCAGTTCATGTGCTACTTACTAGATGGGGACAAGCACAACAGTGGAGCTGCTAAAGAGAATACTGGTCGTTTTTCAACTCAAAAAGAAACTGAGTTGGGGTTTTTCTTTTTTTTTTAATAAAAAAACCAAACTACACATGGATGCCATTCAATTCTAGCCTGCTCTAGTGCTGCATTATCTTCCAGAAAAAAGAAGTAGAACACTCTATCATCCATCTCTAAGGGATGTTTCATACAGGATCCAAGTGCAAGGCTTTTGCAGAAATAAACACTCTGTGCTAACCTGGTGTCTGTTTTCCAGTGGGCACAGCAGCTTCCAGAGCTCCTCAGTTTGTCACAACCAACTGTGTCTTTGGAGAACAGACTGAAAGCCTGTGACAGAACACCAAAACTTCATACAATAAATTCAAGGAGTTAAAACCTACCTGCAAAGGGAACCATTGGTTTCATTTCTTTAACTTCTTGTCCAGTTACTAAGCAGACCAAGAAGTTTGGGTTTAGGTGCTGTAATTTCACATGACAATGCTACCTTACTTCCCAGAAATCCTGGAGAGAACAGCAGCCAGAAGACCCCCATTCTGCTGATACCACAGTAAGAACGTGCAAGCGATGGACCTCAAGGCTTCCTACCCCTCTCACCACAGCTGCACCACCCAAAACCAGAGCACCCTGTCCCACGCTCTCGCGTGCTGCACCTTTGCACTTTCCAGTTTGCACTCTCTCTCTGCAGCGTCGCACCGGGTACCAAAGCCAAGTCCATCAAATCCAACCAAAGCCGAGCAAGGAGTATCCACCTGCGCACTCCATCCTGAATGCTGCTTCCTTCCTAAGCCAGTTTACCTTCAGGACCACGATATTTACCAGTCATTGAATTTCAAAGCCCATTAATTGTTGCGTTCTCACAGCGTGCGTGAATCAACAGATCCATTCATCCCAGTCCCCTCTCCTGCCAGCTGCAAGGAGCTGAGCAAATCCAAACATCAGTGTGGCATTTGACACAGCCACAGCTGGGAGGCCTTCACAGCGACACAGAACCAGCTGAAAAATGAGACAGGGGAAAAAAAGTGATGACTAAACCTTGACCTAGCTATCACTGCAGCACTGGAAGTTTTTCCTGAACATTGAGATTCATGCATTTTCCCAGCCTTTAACTGCTCCTTGTGACGGAACTGTAATGAAGCTCTCAGACCGTAACAAGGATGCATTGCGGCATTCACGTTGCCAAGGGAAGCACCAAAAGGAACTGTGCGCTACCGTCAAGGCATGACCACTGCCACCACAACGTACATCCTGACCTGCGTTTGCTTCTGATTAGTCTAGCAAAAATACATGTACTCAAACCACTTTGTGCTACATCCATTTAAAAAACTTCCTTTACAGAAAGAACAATAATTGGGTATTTTCAATGTTTTAAGCCAGCTTTCAAGCTGCCTTATTGACATCAAGATAACGTATCAATCAGCGCAGAAGAAAGCTGGATTCAGAAGTGATGGCTGGGTTGGTGAGAGCTATTAAATAACACCAGCTGCATCACTGGCTGAACACATCCTACACTCGTATCCGCACAAAGTCAGAGAAAGTCGTCTCGGATCACAAACGCCACCTTTCCCAGCATCCTCAAAGCAGCAACAACCTTAGCAGTTCAGAAAAATTAACTGAAGTCCTCTTTTAACATTGCCTGCTCCTGTCCCTTCTCTTCCTTTATTTGCTTCAATCACTGTATTTAAAAAAAATATATATATTATCATCACATAATTGAGATAATAATTACGATTATTATCACAATCATATTAAAACTCTCCTAGTAGCTCATGTCAGGCGGTCCAGCCCCTTCCTCTAGATCTATACCAGGTTTATTCCCTGCACCATTCCATGCCAGCTCTCCCGCAGAGGACGTATGAAACAATGCTTTGTAGATTTATGACTTCAGAGGAAAATCACAGTAGTAAAAGGCAGCACTTGACTATTGTATCTGTAGGCCCCAGGAATAATTTTTACCCTCAACAGTTTCAGAAAAACAACACAGTTTCAACAGAAAAACAAGTACATCAGTCTCTTGACCCAACAAGTGGCTCTTATATGATAAACCAGACATAAGTTATGAAAAATGGGTGGCAAGTATCCTAGATATTAGAGATGCTCAAAAACTAGATTCTGCCTGAGAGTCACATGAAACCCAGTTTCATTTTCAGACAGGAAACCCAGACACTGATGCTATCCAAAGGCTTAATCACGGAAAGTGCCAACTGTACTGATTAAATATCTGGACTTTATGCAAAAATAAAGTGGCACAAGCAGAACAAAAACTCCCCTCCAAACACCTGAGGTTATGTACATTATAGGAAACAAAAAAAAAAAAAAAAAAAGTGATAAAGATGTGCAAAGTTGATTATTTGTAATTTCCTGAGCTTTTCAATCTGGATGAGCACTTGGGACTTTCCTCAGTGACTTTCAATTTCAGTAAGTCCCTCCCGGTATGAAGAGGAAGTGACTAGATGCAGTGGTTTAAAGCAACTTGTCTGCCATGTCTCTGGATTTTTACAAGGTGAACTTCAAGATACCGAGCATGTCTTCTATTTGCCCTTGGAAAATATTCAGAAAGTCTGCTACTTTTCCATTCAAACTGCACTGCACATTAGAAACTTTCAGGCACAAACTCATTATTTTCTTACTAAAGAAGTTAAAAGAAGAACTTTTTTAAGAAAGGAGGATTATGAGACTTTACCAGAGGATAACAGCTGGTACAGACTCATAGGCAGTGAATTCTATTTCCATGATCTTTGACTGCCATAGGAACAGGGAACTATTAAAGACCTGACGTCCTCTGTAGTGCCTTGCGTCCTCTCGCGGTGAGGCAGCCCAGCAGCGCTTCCACCACGCCTCTCGGACATTCAGAAAGCTCTGACGGCTTTTACAAGGTGAAGCCATTTCAAGTATGGTTAAAAACACTACAAAGTTTAAAGAGAAACAGGTAAGCAGCTTGAGGCGAGTGCTGGAGAAGCGTGTGTGCTGTCTAGCAGCACATTTCCGTCCCAGAAGCGTTGCGGCTCACTGTGAGAGCAATCACGTGGCTGTAGAAGGAAATGCTGTAGCTGGAAGGATGACGGTAGGTCACAGCACACAACCCGCCAGAGTAAGGATATAGAAAGAGTTTTTGTATTCCATCTCTGAATTTGCACTACTACAAACGTTGCCAAATATTGTAATTTTCATGCACATTACCTCCATTTCCTTACAATAACACGCCTTGAAAATTGTCATCAGATAGCCCACACTTTCAGACAGCCCACGTTTGGGGACACAAATGACTGCTAAGATCAGAAAGCTTTCAGCCTTCGCTCGAGGGCCGCGCGTGGAACACTAATTAACTTCAGAAAACCCAATCTTATTCCAGAGAACAAGTTTTTCTTGTCAAACATTCCCGCTTGGTGCTTTACTAATAAATACATCCAAATAACTGCTGAGTAGAAGCCGTAAGCCATATGCTTGTTATGTATACAAACAGACCCTTTTTTTCTAATCTAAAAGTATTTAAACTGAGACTGCTGATATACCCACCATCGTGTGGCAAGGACGAGCTGTTCAGTTCAGCAACAGAACATCCTTTTGCTCTATTCTAGTGAAATCTGAAGAAGTTATCCCTGCAGTCTCCGTCTTCTAAGGTGTACTAGATTTATAAGGAAAGCTTTCAGAAATCATTGGAATATGGTAACAAAAATGGGTCAAAATGGTTGCAACCCTGTCAGAGATGCAAGGCAGGCAGAAAGAACATCACATCACAGCATCTTCCTCGCCCTCTCGGTACCCAGGATTTCCACTTCCTGATGCAATGTTGCGCAGCACTTTTTTCATCAAACCTGAACTCAGTCATCCCCGTGACCGGCCACCGCGTTACAGTTACAAAAAGGTGATATGAACAGAAGCAAACAGAAGAGATTATCCAGTAGCAGTAATGGTATCTCCTGTAATTTCACTGTTACATCCAGTCCTGCACTGTCCCTCTGCTGCTCCGTAGGGATATGACCAACAGGAAGAGGCTCCCAAAGTTGTGGTAAATCTCAGCCTCAAACAGCACAGAGCTGCCCAACACAAACTACAGAAACACCTGACCTCATGAGGAGAGAGAAATAGATCTGTACACACACAGAAAAAAAAACATCTGGCCAGGTCAAAGCATATTCCAGGCAAAGGAGCGTTACTAAATTACCAAACTTATTGTGCTGGGTAGATTGAAAGCTTACAAAGCACTTCTAAAAAGTACCCCAGTTGGACCGCACATCCTCGAAGGGCCACACCGCTAAAGAGCAGCTCTTGTTGAAACAATGCATGAAGGCGCGCGGGATGGCCAAGGCGCTCCTGGCTAAAAACAAAGGCCCATGAAGTCCACCACGCATGTTAGCTCCGTAACCTCTTCCCTCCCAAGCAGCACCGGGAAAGCCGATTTCCTCCCTCTCGAAGACCCACCCTTCCCTACGTGCCTTCAAAACTCTTCTATAACGAGCACACACGCTTGACAGCAAAGTTCCTTGGATTGTTTGCAAGAGCAGGCTTCATGCATTATCCTCCCCCAGTCTTCCTCCCAGCGTGGCCCTACAGCAGCTGGTTCCTGCCTACTCCCACCCCACGCTCTCCTCCATGGCAACACTTCTGTGTATCAACAGGGAAATACAGAGAGGAATGAATAAGAGATTATTTCTGTGTCCTCAGATCTAGCATCAGCACGATGCTAGTAATCAAGAACCACTGCAAAGCAAGATATCCACTTCAGCAGTTCAGTCGGTGGCGTAAGTTTTAATCGAGAGGTTGGACCAGCGCCATCTGAATCTAAAAAGTCCAGCCTGACAGCTGGTTGTGCCACGGACTGATAAGCGCAGAAAACCCACACAGGATGCTTCCTGATGAAGCTCCATCTCAGACTACTAAAGAAGTCGTCCTGTAGGTCACTGCCTCCTACAGAAAGGTTATTCCATTGAACACCTTACTTTTCTTAATCATCCCAAATGTGTGGTTGCTGTAATCTATTCCTCCTACCACCCTCAAGCTTTTGTCACTAAATAAAGATAAAAAGATACATTGCACCCTTACCACATCGAAGGTTAGATCCACACAGTTTCTTCCTGTGAAATCTACTAGTTTTGGGTTATGTGTATTTATATAGGTTTTGCTTAAAAGTTCACTTTGATGTGTTCAGAAACATCTCTAACCAGGCCACCCAAGTGATTCTGCAAAAGCTCTGCCCAGAACCAACTCTCCCAGCCACCCATCCCATTCCCAAGCCAAGAGCTGAAGGACATAAAGCGCAGAACAAGGGAGCTCTTGTCCTCCAGAACACGGAGCACGGTGCAGAGGATGTCCATGGACTATCCTGAAGGCCTGTCTGACCAGCACAAAGATCTGAGGAGGCCAAAGCACCAAAGGAGGAACTGCTCATTTCTTCAAGTCAGCTGATCAATCCAAAAAGTCTCCAAGGAACATTTTCAGTCCTCCAGAAGAGATCAGCATAATCCAGCATTATACCACAATAAACATTAGAGCGCACTGTTTCTGGAGTAGTCACTTTCAAAAGTGGAAAAATCTAGATAAACTTACCTTTGCAAAAGAATAATTATTCATAAACAGATGTCCTTTCTTTTTTCTACTTATCAATATCAGGGTACTACGCCTTTACACGTCTTTAAAAATTGGAATATTTCAAGTATGTTTAAAATTAGCGTAGTGCAAAAGATACTTTCAATGAAGTATCCTCCAATAAAAACTATCTTTGGAGGTGGGAGAAAATCTTAGGGCTTCCAACACAAGCCACATGCTCACGGAACCGATATTCAAAGTAGCTGAGTCATTGCGGTTTCCCGAAATGAGCCTTTAACTACGACTTGAAGGAAGGAACATTGACAGGCACTTCAAAATCTCTGAAGGATAAAAGTTTTTCTTTTAAAGTTATTGAGCTTAAGTCTAAGGCTGCAACTCATTTTCCTGACACTTTTTCCCCCCCTTTTCTCTCTCCCTCTTTTTTTTTTTTTTTTTTTTTTTTTTTTTTTTTTT
>WHYT01016370.1:144759-176474 GCA_009806455.1 Tetrax tetrax
AATGTTTAATCCTGTATTAGCCACAATTTAAACTCTGCACAAATACCACACTGCTCTGTAGAGCAGTTAACTGTCTGGGATCGCAGCCCGTGGCATCTCAAAGGCACGTCTCCCAACACTTCTACGTGCACAGCGACCAAAACCATCTGTGGCAATGGGCTTGTGTGACTAACCTCAGGTTTTTGTATAGTTCAAGGTGGTGGTTTTACAGCTGTGGTGGAAGCAGAGCCATCAGAGCAAGGACCAGGCTCACTATACTGACAAAAACACAGAGCAGACAAACCAATCCAGTAGTTTCTGCACAGAAAAGGCACAACAGAGAAAACAGAGAATGTTCAGCCTGGAGAAGAGGAGGCTCCGGGGAGACCTGATAGCGGTCTTCCAGTGCCTCAAGGGGGCCTACAGGAAAGATGGGGAGAGGCTCTTCAGTAGGATCTGTTGTGACAGGACGAGGGGTAATGGGTTTAAATTAGAGGGAGGTAGATTTAGACTGGATATTAGGAAAAAATTTTTCAGAATGCGAGTTGTAGAGCACTGGAACAGGTTGCCCAGAGAGGCGGTGGATGCCCCATCCCTGGAAACATTCCAGGCCAGGTTGGCCGGGGCTCTGAGCAACCTGATCTGGTTGGAGATGTCCCTGCTCCTGGCAGGGGGGTTGGACTGGGTGGGCTTTGAAGGTCCCTTCCAACTCTAGCCATTCTATATTTGTGGATGTAAAATGACCTATATATAGTGTACTCCCTCCTCTTGCAATTTTTATTTGTGTGTGTATTATACATACACACACGTGAACCTGTAAGGAGACTAAGATAAAAAAGGTGTTAAACTCCAAAGAGTTCTCTGGAGATGAATTCTGATCCCGATGCAGAATTATCATCTGTCAAGTTTCCCAAATCTTCACTAAACACAAAAAGCTTAAGTACATGAGTGACAGCATATGGAAAAAATATATTTGGAATTAAATCTTGTAGATCATATTTGAAGGATCTTCTCCTCACTGTCATTCTCTGTGGCCAAGGCCATCTGCCTGACAAGCAGTGAGAGGATATAAATCCTTCGATTATTTAAAAACTTGTCAATGATAACTAAGAATTATCTGTAAAATCTGTATTGCCTTCAGACTTCACCTCCCAGTCCCTAAGACATTAGCTCGTAGGGTGCTGCCATTCCTACTTAGGGAGCACGTCCTCTGCAGCAGGGAAAGGTTATTCCCCTGGGTATGGCTCAGCACTGAGCGCACGCAGGGCACGCAGCCACCATCCTGTTTCCATAGCCAAACGCTCCCACAGCAAGCAGCGAAGATACAATTTTTGTTTCTCAGGAAATATGTGGAAATTTAGTTATTCTTTCCAGGAATAACTTTGGTTATATCCTTGCAGGGCGAGTGGACTAGATGACCTTTGAAGGCCCCTTCCAACCCAAACCATTCTATGATTCTTATAGTACAGTACCTCAAGTTCTTACCAGCTTTCATTGTGGCCGCTTCAATGGGATACATTATTTGCTTTTTAATCAATATTGAAAACGCACTTTTGAAGGACAGAACTGAACAAATCAATGCAACCCCTAGGAAAGCTGCATGTACGTGTATGCTCCAAAAAGCATCTTTGCTTAATATCAAGAATCCAAAGGCACCTGGATGCTTTTGACAAGAACATGTAGTTAAATTAACATAAAAACGCTGCTGCTGAGAAAGTCATCTGTCTGTGCTGAAACCATTTGTGACCAAGCAAAATCACAAATCCACCACTTGGTTCATCAGCCTTTCTTGGAAACCTTTGGTGCTGATTAATTGAAACTTCCAGGCTGGACTGATGGAACACTTGCCAGGTCAGTACTACAACTCCTGCTTTGGGGAGTGTTTTTAAAAACACTGAAGTAAACACCCAACTTGGTTCTCTCTGGTCACCTTCAGTGTCCCAGCTTCACCAGGCTCTAACAACTCCAGAGGTTTGCAGAGAGGGGGCTAAACTTTTCCTCTTTCACACAGGTACCGGTTACATTCCCCAACACTGAGATTTATTCTTGTTTCTTCAGAAATAACACACAGCTTTACAGCATAAGGAGCAGCTATGGACTGGAATCCCAAACGCAAGCCAACCCTTCTGTACCAAGCTCCCACCCCGGTCCCAGAGCCTGCCAGGCCACCACCAGCCCGAACCATTGCCTCTTGGGGTTGTTCAAAGTTAACTGGTGCTGGCTGGAGATCCTGCGTTGCTCTGAAGGCAGGGGGAAGGATGTTTGTAGATATAGCTAAGATTTTTTTCCTTTTCAGGATGGCTGCTCCCTCATCCAGCTCTCTCACTTCCTCCTGTCTACAAGTTCTGTTTATTTTTTCCTGGTATAATTTTTAACCTCAACAACTAAAAGGGCTGACATTCACTAAATACAAGGTCTAAGCGTACCAGATTGCTTTTGCATAGCAAAGCTTCCTATATCCTTAATAAAATCTGACCCGGAGATAATTTGTTCTCATTAGCAGGAGAGGATCCTGTAGCAGTGTTTTCCAGCAATGTCACGGTTTCTCCGCTGTCAGTAGAGCCTGGAGGTGATTTCGTATTCTGAAAATCTGACTGAGAGCTACGGAAAGACTCTTCAACCAAAACACAAGGAGTTATGTTTTCATTGAACTTGTGTATTATATAATCAAAACAGATGATAATTGCCAACACTGAGAACTCAGCACTAATTTTTTTCATAAATTAGGTATGAAAAAAAGTGTTAGGCCTAACACATAAATGACTCTTACTCGACTGCATAATAAGTTTTTCATTAGAATAAAAAATTGGAGGAACACTGCACTTAATTCAATCTGTAATGGCCATTGTAGTGTTCAAAACACTCACACGAGACACATCAGCCTGAACCCTCTGACTCCAGACCAGCTGAAGGCAGAGGGACAAACAGCTCCGTTACCAGCTGGCAGAAAGCCTCCACCTGAACTTCCACAAAATCACACCAGACACTGCACACATCTCGTCCTCTGCTGTAACCACAAAGTCAGAAGTTTAAAAGGCAAGCGCATTGCATAAGAAACAGCCTCCTACATGTGCCAATTTTTTTTTTTTTTTAAACAAATGAGCAAAATCAGCATAGATATGTTTACAAACAACACTTCTTCTAGGTGACAAACACAAGGCTTCTTTGTACCAGTTGCATTTGTTATGGGCCACTAAATGCTAATCCGGGATTTCTGTAACTCCCTACCCCAGCCATTCAGCTGCCAAGTAAGGCAGGAAACTAGTATTTTCCAGTTTATTTCTAAAGAACCAGTAAGTGCTCTTCAAGACTGACCTTAAAGCAGCAAATTTATTTCTGGATCGCAAAAAATGCAATGCAGTTTTCAGAATCAAAGACCTTCACTAACAATTCTCGTTTTCTAGCATTTGGATCTGTCGTAGTTCTAGCAGTTTCCTCCAGAAGCTACCACCTCTGGCCCCCCTCACTAAACAAAACCAGAACAGGATCACAAACTGTAGATATTCAGGAAGGCCTGGAGATTTTTATGCAGACAGGTGCCAAATCAGAGAGAGCTTCACAGATCAGCACTGGCACCTTGATCTCCACCCAGCAGCGTGAAGAGCTCAGCTGGAGGTGCTATTAATGCACCAATAACTGACGAAGAGAAATCGCACTCAGCTGTTGACACATTAAGTACCATACTTCATCTTGAAAGATGAACCCAAATTCTGCAGCGAGAAGGACAGAGTACTCAATCTCCAGCAGGAATGTGGGGACAGAGGAAGATGTGAGTGTCAGACCGCTCACTGAAGACACCCGGCAAGGTCTGCCTTTCGTAACAGCACATTTTTGTGGCTGGCTACACTGGCAGCCTCACCATTTTTCTTCCGACTACTCTCTAACAGAAGTACTTACAACATTACTTCCCTGAGCTTACAGCTGAAGAGATACCACCGCTTTAGTCACGACTCTTGCTCAGTGAAGAACAGGCTACCAAGAAAATGAGAAGTGAAATTATTTAACTTCTAGATTAAGGCTGGGTTCCTCTTTGACTAACGACTTCCATGTGGCACTTGGACACAGTACACTTAAGACCTCCTCGATATGGGTACCTAGCATATTCATCTCTTGTCTTCTTAAGTGAATAACCTAAATTGAAAATATTTTTGAACTGTAAGTCCTTTCAAAATATAAACCCTTATTTTTTAGGTAAAGTATAATAATTGAAGCTTTTAGTCTAACTTACTGCCATCGCAAGCAGCACCTAACTTCACTCTGTCCTAAAAGCAGCAGAGAAGTGAGATTCTACAGAAGAGATTCTGAAGAGTTCCATGCAGATGAGATCCTCAGGAGTGTCACAGCACACTTATCTGCTCGCTCTGAAAAAGGAAACACCTCATGATCACACCAAGTCAAGGGGTAAGAGGAAAGCAAATTTGGTAAAGGGGAAAAAATTGAGAAAATTGTTTGTACTTCTGCCAAAGTAAAAGCTAGGTATAGTTTCCTAAAGTTTACTGGGGAAGGCACCTGGGTTTACAAAGCAAAAAAAAAGAGAAACCCTGAAGCATAAACATGGTAATCCAAATCTGAACTGGAAGACCCAAGAATATGGATCACACCCTCCTGTGACTGTGTGCTGCATCAGCAATCACAACCTACGTGCCACAGAAGCAAAACCAAGGGAGCCAGGAGGATGTTTGACAGCTCAGCTATGCAGGTGGCAGCACATTCAAGGTGAAAAATGTTTTTCTGAATCGAACTCCACTGCCTTTGTCACCAAACCTTCGTTCTTCTGCACACCCAGGACAGTCTAAAGCTAAGTCTCAGGAAATTCATTAAGGGAATTACAGTTGCTTTTGACTAATTACAGGCACTTTTAACCTTAGCTGCAAAGCACTGTCAGAAGAGGTGGCAATTCATTAGTAACTCACTCTGGCTAACTGCAGTAACAAAAGCTACCATCAAACTGGTAAGTGCCACTCAGATGCTTCAGAGGCTCCTTGTCTAAGTCTTCTTCCCACAAATTTGGTCTCTCTGAAGCACCACGGCAGTAAAGGACCACTGCTCACCCCCGTGCGACACAGCAGGCAGGCTGGGCTGCAGAGCTGGATGACAACGGCTCTCGGTGCTGCCAACGAGGTGCCACCAAAGCTGGGTTTTACCAGCACCATCCTGCACGTCAGATCTGCAGAGAAGGCAGTTCAGCTTCCTTCGCTGCAAACTGCCATTCAAGATCTACGGTGAGAAAAATTCAGCGTGTTGGTGACTCCAGAAAGCTACGTGGGCAATTCCGTTCGGTCAGGCAGAGTGAGCAGGCTGAATGAGAACTTAAATGTCAAACAGAGGTGAATAACAGCTCACCTAACCTCCTGCCCCAAATTTGCATAGTACATACTTTTCTTATATTAATATCCAAATAACCAACTTGCACATAAAAAAGCCTGATAATTCATCACAGTTCCCATATTGCCAAGAAAAAAATGCTTTGACTCTAGGTTAACGGTGGTTTGATAAATTGTCACCCGAGGCCAGGTCAGTGAGCCTCAGGCATAATAAACGCACTCTCGGTCAGGTGTTCTGGACTGACCGCAGTATTTTCCACACCAGACCTTACCAACCAGCCTCTCTGAATGTCTCCCTTAAGTTTCTCAACACGTTAGACAACGGGTGAAAACCTGAAGTGGTCTGGTACCCAATACCTGGAAGATTGCTTCCCTCACACAACTTTTTTTTTTCCTTAAACTTCATGACTTTATCCATCTGCTTCAGTATTTGCATCCTCCTATACGAGTAAGACTGCTTCATCTGCAAAGCACTCCGGCTGTACCAACAAAAAGCACAACATGGCTCGCTCTGAACTTTATTTGAAGATCCTCTGGAAGCACTTCATATTGATGAGACTCACCAGCATCCCAGTCTTCCCAGCTTACAGAAGAGACTCAGAGCTTTTAGAGGAACAGAGCAAAGCAGATTGAGCATACAGCAGAGCGCAACTGCTGAGCTACCCTAAATATTAAGCAAGCCACAAATTTTAATAACTTTGCTGTATTAAAAGATACGCACCAATGTCACCCCACCCCCACAATTCATCAAGGCATTGCACTCCCTTGGGCTCTTGTGACTAAGTATAATATTTCATTAAATATCCTGTTCATACTGGCTTATGTACTAGGGAACACACTAATTTTAGAAAACTGATTAGCTAGTTCTTTCTAACCGAATGTTATTGTAGCTAAGGTCAGATTTTGCACTGAAACTATGGCAACAAAGCCACAGTATTCTTTTGTCTGCAAGGTTGGGGCTCAGTTTATTAACAGTACTGTTCTACTTAATAGCTAAGCAGTGCTTTTTGGCAATCCCTCCCTCAATCCTACCTGAAATACTCTGAACTTTCCACTGGGGAAAAAAAGCTCAGACCTGCAAGAGCTGTTGAGAAAGAACGAACATTCAAACCAGCACGTGGCTTATTTCTTCACTTTCAGGACACGGTCGCTACACCAGCGTGTTTCCCCTGCCACCCTGCACTGAACGTCCCATCGGTACAGAATTACCGCCCACACTTTTCGGATGGGCAAACGAAGTACACAGATGATAAAACTTCACACCAGGAGTTCAATTAAATCCCCTCTCATTCTTTTGCAGTACCTTAACCAACAGATTGTGCTTTTCATACCGCGTCCCAGTTATGCACATTAATGACCACTTTCTGTTTCAAAGGGGCTCTGCTCTGCCTTCATCTAGATGCAAAACACCCAAGATGAAAGCACTTTAAAACCAGAAGCTGGCAGGCAGCTGTTTGACCACAGGACTCCCGGTACAGACCGGCATGCTAACGCAGCCTAGCCAATCTTCACAGCCTGCGCCTCGTGTCCCCAGCAAACCCAGCTCCTCTTGTTCAGGATCGAGAACTTCTTTCAGATGAAGTTTGACAGACCCTTGTTATCTGTGCCATACAGACCTGTTCCGTGGCGCTCTTGGTACTCAATCACTAGGACACAGGAAAACTGTGCTAAACCACCCCAGTTAAACCAATAATGACTTAGCCCATCATTTATCCATGGTTTCAGCAAAGCACATCGCATCATGGAGCTGGAATGTCTTTACGGTGTCCTGGTTGCTTCCTGGTCCTGCATAGCTACCAGCTGGACTACCAGCTTGTCTTGCTTCATAGGCCAGTGAGGAACCACACTGCCATGGATGTGGCAAACAAACCAGCTTTCTGATTCATTCTCCATGACAATACTTCCTGCGTTAAAAAAAAAAGCTTCCCCTCGGTTCCTGCATCCAGTCACTACTAAATTTCAAAGCGATGCCAGCTCCTTTTGCACGTTTGGATAAATTACAGGATATGGCAGCTAGGCAAGTTGGAGCATAACACCTATTCTCCGTTCTCCAGCTGCGCTCATAATGGGAAAGCATCCCGTTCCTCCTCTTGCTAATGCAGCAAGCCGTACGAGTAATCACTGGTGAGCCTGGCACTACCACAAACCCTGTGGTTAAAAGTGGCCGGAGATGAGGAGCCGGTGATGTCCCACTGAAGCCACCAAGGGCCAGGAGTGAAGGCAGCATACCTTGCCTACCAGCTCACCTGCAGACAAGAAGAGGTTTGGGTGCGTTCATTTAAGTGGTGCATCAGCTCCTGATGAGGACCTCCCTCTCTCACAAGGGTTTCCAAGCTTCAGCAGATACAAAGGAGCATTTGTCTGTATGAAAATGCAACGCTCCTGACTTTTCAGTTTTTTGAAATACCTGAATACCACAGTGGCAACTGCCTATAACATCTGCTTGAACGTAGGATGCAGTGCGCTAAAGATTCACATTTCAGAGACAGTGCTCAGGATTTCTTCATCACATAAAGGGCATCAAATTCAAATGCATACTAGCAGTTGGCAGTTTTCTAGTACAGTTCCATAAATACTTCAAATCATACTAAAGGATTCCTCATCAAGGCAACAAAAATGTAATTTGGATATTATAACTATATCCTAGTTCAGCAAGACTGAAAGATTTTTCCTACACAAAATGACCAGTGCTTCGGTTTTGAATAAAGAAATTACAGGCACAGCACTAGACTATATTTTTATAATTTTTCTCTTCCACTGTGCCAGTCCTACAGTTTATTTTGATTTTACACTAAACCATGACCTTAGTATCCTTTTTGAAAATGGGCTAAGAAACAATTTTTCCTTTTTATGGCATTTGGCTCTTAGGAAAAACAAAGCCATTAATTAAATAGGTTTTGACTATTGTTGCCTCACTTCCTACTTTTGGTACTCGGCGTGTGCATTTTAGTCTGTCTTGGACATCTCAAAACTGAAAAGGAGTCACTTTTCTATTGCAAGCTATTTATTTCTCATCAAGGTCATCATGCTAAGCTTTGAACTTGGCACTCAAGCCCTCTCAAAAGCTCTGCCTCCTGCATGAAAAATGAGTTCTGCTATTTGATCTTCTTTTATATGGTTATTAGAGCTAAAAAAAAAAGCCATATTTATAGACATCAGTTTCAATATTCCTTAAAGGAATCTAGGCACTTTAATAATATACCCAAAACATTTCACCAGAATTAGAAACTCCATGTTCAAGAGTATAAGGAGCCAAAACTTAACAGTGCAGCCCAGGTCTGTCACCCCTCTTCTTCTCACCGTCCTCGCAGGAATATGCCCTCAGCAAAACACCCACTCGAACTCATCTAATATATGCAGAAAGTCATACAATTCAGACTATTTCACATGAAAGTTTAAAAAGCAATCTGAGCAGATGTAATTGCTTTCACCAGAGCAGATCTGGAAAAGTACGTGTGGAGAGCATACCGAGAGCAACAGGGTCTGAGGCTGCACACTTACCTGACACTGAACACACGATCTCTGACGGCTTATACAGCAAAATCCTCCTTGATGAATACAGGGCATGGCACTGAAGTACTTCACTACCTAGAAAGCGCACTTTATATGCTGCTAATATTTTTCCAAAACTAACAGTCAGAGGGACCTGGGTATTTGGTTTAGTTTGGTTTTCAATATTCTGAAGTGTTTGGGAAAACTGTCTATGTATGTGACCCTTCAGCTGAAAGTTCCCTTAATCTCAGCTCTAATGCCAAACTTTAAACAAGCTTGCATTGGCTAAGTGAGGCTAAATAATCCCGTATGTATGCAACGTAACTCCATAGACTATCAGCACCTAATAAGTTGTATGGTTTCCTTCATGTTAAACAACGCGGCAGTGTACAGGCTTCAGATCACTGGTGGCAAAGCTATGGAGAAGAAAACATGACTCAAAACATTTCTGTTTAAGGAGCATATTGACCTCATCAATGCTGAGCATAGTACAGATTTCAGAGAAATTCATTTAAAAAAATGAATTTAAGAGAAATTCGTTAAAAATTGGAGTATGTAGATATCTATCTATATTTTATATATATATAAATTTATATATTTATGTATTAAAGCTTCTTTGTAGTGCCCAGGCCATTCCTTCTCCTGAAGATGAACTTGCAGTTGAAAGGCTGCGACCCTCCGTGCCAGCCCCCGACACCAGCAGACAACCCCGACGCATCGCTGGGGGAAGGCAATATTCAGAAAGAGCACGGAGGATGGAACGGGATCAAAAGAACAAACAGAATTTGAACTACGTATCTTCTGCTTCACCATGAGGGTATTTTAAGTCTCAGATACGGGTTCATTCCTTGAACATCTTGCCAAAAAAAAAGAGTGTTGCCCAGCAACTACTAAAACAATGTTCTGGAAGGAGGTGGCTGCCGGACAGATTAACCCAGTAAGCGCCCTTTTTCCTGTTCCGCGCAGCTACTGCAAAGCCTCCGATCCCTGGCAGACCGATCCGCGTCCCGGAGGAAGAGCCGTATGGCATTCCTGAGAAGGCTGTCAGACTGGAGTAGCAGAGCCTTGCGTTAAGCAAACACGTTGGGCTCAGCGCAGCGCTACGTTCCAACGCAAAGTGAGCACAAGTAAAACCTCTGCGAAAGCACATGCAAACTAAGAGAGCACAGGACCAGCAGCAAGAGCCCAAAATTATCAGCCCTGGGCTCTGCTTCAGCTTCGCCACTACTGCTAGGTCTGACCTGCATCTGAAAAAGAGCTGTCTCTGGGCATTTAATTACAAGTGATTTCTAATGAAACGCCAGTGCTTTTCGACTAGCTGGAGGGTCAGCTGTCGTTCATACTTTCCACATAAATCCACGCATTAAAAGGATGTTCATTTATAGTCACTATTCAGATGCACAGTCATACTCAAAATACAGCAATTAGAGCAACGATTCCAGCTTTATGAATTACGTAAAATGTCTTTTTTTGTTCAAAGCAGTGCAGATAACCAAGGAACTGTCACACACTTTCTTTTTTTGGAGATTCATACAACTAGGATTTTTTCCGGGCATCTCATCTGTACACAGACCAGTTAAGCAAAATACTCTTTCACAAGAATTTTCATTTTAACATTTTTATAAAAAAACCACCCTAATGAATGTACTCTTAAGTCTTAACGTCTTGCAAAGCAGTGTTAGAGGAGTTTTGAATTAGCTGGAGCTGAAAACATGAAGGGTCAGAGAAACATCGTACTTGAAAAAACCCAAACACTCAAACCACCATATTTAAAGTGGATTCAGAAAGCCAGAATAAACAAAAAAACGTTCACTGAAATTTCATAGACCATAATTACCATCCAACCTCAAACCACTAATTTCGGTTGCTATCTACTTCTGATTGGGATGGGAAAAAGGAAGGGGAAAAAAAAAAAAAATAAAAAATCAGCCTTCACACTTTCAAGTGACCAAACTAATATTTTAAGGCTCTAGAGGCACAACGGCATGTAATATGTGAAACAACTACTGGTAAACACTCATAGTAACTTGAGGGTGCTGGACTTCATCTCTTTCACTGGAGTTCTTGCCAACTCTGGCACTTAGTTTTTTCCATCTAACACACCCTTGGAATTTTTTTTTTTTTGCGCGTCTCATTCATACTTTTACATCACACTCCAGATCTTACCTGAACACTATCCCATCTTACTCTCAGCCTCCTCTTGCATTTCACCCCTTTCAGGGCTCCACTACCACCAGATTAACCTCAGCCTGCTTTTTCCACAACTTCTGTCAACAAAGCAAGCCCTCATGTCCTCAGGATACCTCTGCACTTTTTCCTCCAAGCAGACTGAAAGGCTCTGTCGCTCCCATCTCCGACTCCAGTTGTGCCGCTGCATCCAAACACACATCAAGCTTCCCTCACTGAATTTTCCTTAGGACAACTTGAAGCCAATCTTTCTAAAAGGAGTGACTGACCAGCACACAAAACCCACCTCCATTTCAGCTACCAAGTGCTTGCTTTTAGAAAGGTATTCCTCAGCACAGATGCACTCTTAAGCATTCCTGTCGGCTGCTGTGCGTGAGAGGCTCTCCCAGGAAGGATGGTGCATACACACCACCGCTCCGTGCACAGCAGCTCCGCTGTATTTCAAGGATCTAAAGTAGAAAGGAAAGAAAAACCACCACCCTGTAGACCAGGGCCTTGCTGCTGCCACGAGATGCAACTGATTAAGCGTAGCCTAGGCAACAAGACTTTTTAAAACCTGAAACACCCATGGCTAAGGAAAAAACAGGATGGATTAATTCTGCTGCTGGAGAGACGCTTTAGTTTCACACTGAATTTTCTCAAGAGTCATGTATGCATAGCTAAGCAGTGAATCCTGCTTCTAGATGTCTCTCACCACTTCGATTCAGCATGAAAATTGTATGTACAACTGGTTTACATCTGCCTGCAGAAGACAGACCTGCTCAGACAAGTTTAGAATGACATTTCTTAAAAATACTACCGAAGTGAGATCCTCAAGACCAGCCACTAAGTGTTCCTCCCAGAAGGTGATCTCAGGTTTGACTGACCTGCATCTGGACACCTTTAAAGCACAGCTCATTGGAAAGAGGGTTCGCACATAGATATGGAACAGGTTATAGTGCAGGGACATTTTGCCAGTACTGTGTAAAGCTATAATGTCAGTCACATTTGATTATTTTTAGTCCTGCTCTAATGAAATCTCCAAAAAGGCTTCAAACCGCAGTGATCCTATCAGCAGTGATGACTAGCATGGACTACACAAAATCATCCAAACATGGGCACCACGTACAAAGTTTACTGGATACTGGGACGTTTCCACATCAGCTCCCAGCCCAGGCTGCTGCTGTACAAGAGCTATCTTGTGCCACTGACCTGCTGTGCCTGTGACACTGCCCAAGGCAATGAAGACTACATCTCAAGCATGACTAAACTAAATATCAGGAATACTGAACTACGTTCACCAGATGCCCATGGCTGCTTGACATCCCAGATGTAAGTGTTGTTTCGATAAATGCACCTTAGGGAAGACCTTCTGTTCCATTTGCAAGGGTGGTATTTTTGCAAGGTGTCATAAAAACACCAAGTAGGATTGCAGATACATTGCTGAAGTTCCTGACCTTGCCAAGGACTTCCCGTGCAACACCCCGGACGAGCCTCTGGGTGCCTTTGCTTCAAAATAAAGCAAGGAGTATTTTCCATTTGTGTTGAAGATGGTGCGATAAACTTTATTATTACTTCTTCTGAACATATTTATCATGGAAAGCATTTTATCTTAGACTATACTTATAAAGCATGTGTATAAATAACAGAAATGCCTGCTAAAATTTTATGACTTTTGTTGCCATTTACCATTAAGCATAAACTTCCCCATGAATACTTTAGCAAATTAACGACAAAGGCTGGAAAAGGTTCACACCATTCTCTCTCCATGTATAAATTATAAGTAATATGAGAACATTTACAATGTCTAAGCACAATGTTTTATGTCAGACAAATGTCTCTCTGTACTTGCCGTTCCTAAACTGTGCTAGGAAGAATTGCCTTTTTCTCATTCTTTTCTCTCTCCCCTCCCCTCCTTCTACACCCAGCAGTTTCAGTCAAATCTAGCTTTTTTCCTTCATCTGATTTTAACGTCAAGAAATGCCCAGAGTCAGGGCTCTAGTTCAAGTAACACCATTGTTCTTTTTCTGGAGAGCTTAACATTGAATGGTACAACTTCCCCAGGTTGCCTCTTCAAGTATTTGAATCATCAGCTATTGTGTTTTCCAGTAAAAAGGGAGAAAAACCAACAAGAACTCACAGACTTCAGCAATATTTAAAAAGAGAGTTTCATTATATGGGACATCTTCATGTCATGGCAGAAAACAAAAAACCAAACAACAGCAAACAAACCCAGCAGTACAGAATGCGTATGATTTTCCAGGACAATCACCTGCAGTTCTGGCCAAACCTGAATAGAATTCTGGTAATCCTGAGCTCCTGACAAAGGCAAAGCATAACCGAGGAAACAAGATTCACCCAACAAAGAAACAAGACAAACAGTTGCTGTCACATCAGAGAGAAACAATAAAAAGTAGATCAAATTTTTAGAACATTTGGCTGAGCTGTCCTTTGGGTAAAAGATGCAACCAAAGGATGGAAAAAAAAGAATTTGACAAGGTTTTTTCCAAACAAAATCCCAGTTAGTGCTTCTCTTCCTGTTTGAGATTTTTCTTAAACAAATCAGCCTTAGTCAAACTGGGCAAAGAAGTAGGCATTAATTTCTTATCTCTAAGCGTAAGTTTCCTGGCAGAATGAAAGCAAAGTCATATGTAGTTAATATCAAATTAGGTCAACAACAATAGTGGTTACAAACACTTGCTCCTTTTCATTTTCCTCTTCTGTGAGACAGGTTTGTACTGGGTAACTAAACGGCATGTATGACAGTATGGAGAAAAAGAATTGAAACTTACAGGGACCTTTAAGTTTGGACAGATCTGAAAGCCAACCCCATCTCCACTCCCTCACAAAGCATTCTTTTTAAGTTCCACAACTCACTTCACACAGACATTCACACTTACATACCTTTTTTTTTTCCCCCTCATGGAAGAAAATTACACCAAAATATTCTATAGGAAGTGTGGAGGTCAAATATAGTTACACATCATTGCACAAAATGAAGGATTTCTTCCAACCAGAAAGCTAACAACCTTACCTCTGAACTTTTTGGGTGGGTTGTTAAGATCACCTGCTTCTGGCTGTACAACACACCGATCATCCACAAGGCTACAAAGAAATGAGAAGTCAAGTGAGATGCTATTCCCTTGCAATTTTTTACATCATTATCAGCAAAAACAGTCCTCTACTTGCAATATTTTATCCGAGTGGCCACTTCAGCAGAAGACATTCCCCAAATGCCAACTTATGCCAAATCTTTCTAAGAAGCATGCAGCTAATTTTTACTGTTGCCCAGAGCTATGCTCCTGGATAGGCGGGACAATAAATAAGTCATGGCTCCTGTGTACCGCATCGTCTTTATGTCCCCTCCTCGAGGTGCAGACAGAACAGCCCATATTCTAGTTGGGTGAGAGACAGCCTTCGAACAACCATTGCCTCTTGGACAGATTTGACTAATGCTGCAAATGAGTTTATATGGAGGGTAGAGAACAGGAAAATATGACGAGTGTGCAAACTGGACGCTGCTCCTGGGACCCCTCAAGTATTAAGAAAAGGCAGAAACGATAACTGCCACCATAAAAACTGACTCCCAGTGGAAAGGAAGGCATAAATACAGCCTCCTGCTCACCAGTCATAACCTCAAGGTAAGTCAAGGGATCCAACTAACTTCCTCTGTTCTACCAGGAAGGAAGTGATTTGGACAGGCAAACCCAAGACATTCCAATAGGAAACGCCAGGACAGAGCTTCTCCCGTGAATATATATTGTCAAAACACCCACAGAATTGTCAAAGCCCCAAGAATAAAACAAATAGTTAAGATGCACTTGCCACGATTGCTCTGCCCTTAGCATGCTTTGGACCAACATGGAATTGCACTTCTACCAAACTATTTCCAAATCGTGAAAATGTAACTGTAACCAAATACTTCATAGCTTCTGATTTGATCCTGAATAATTCAGTTTGGCCCCTTAAAACCAATCTGTCAAAGAGGCTTTCTACAGAAAAGTAGAAAGTAAAACTTCAAGGTCTTAAAGGTTTGAGAAGTCCATTCCCATGCAGAATCAACTTGAGAAAGATTGAGACCTAGAATATGAGAGTTGTTCCTTGCAGAGGCTGGTTACATGCAGGGAGCATCTTGAGACAACAATTATGGAAAATCATGAAGTGCATAAAAATTAAGAGATCAAAAAGATTAAGTGGACTCAACAGTTCTACGCATCTATAATTTGCATACACAAACATTCAGAGTAAATTGCTTTTTCCCCATGGATGTTCTCCCTATCCAGTATTTTATTTACAGATATCTGCTCCAACAAGAATGGTAGTATTCGTATTTGAGCTGGCTGAAACACCTGCTTCTAGTGAACAAAGGGCCAAAAAGTATCAAGTCAGATGGGTTACTGATCATCCCACACAGAGATGAACTCAGTGCAATATATCCCTCTCATCCTGAGATCTAATTGAAAATAAAGAGGAACTTCCCAAACTGCTAAGAAAAATATTTCACAGGGTGAAAAACACAAAAGAGGACATATTGTACACCGGTAATCATAATGAGTTTGGGAAACAGCAAGAGTAAGTCCTGATTGAGCAACAGTCGTGTCATAGGGATATTAAGTAGGAACACTCTTCAAAGGTTTGGAACGACATTAGAATGTCTAGTGGTATCTGTTTTTCCACCTTCATTAACCACATGAACAAGTCATCACACATTGTTATGACATAAGACTGTCAAAACTCCACATGGGATAGAGTACAATTACACTGACTCTTTCCTTCGCTTCTTTAATTTTTTTCCAGGACAAAGACTAAATTAAATATGGGACAAAACTAATTTGATTATGAAGGCTTATTAAGATGATAATGCATTTCGTGTTTCACATAGCAATTGGGATTTCTGGCTTAAATTAGGCTCAGAAGATGTGTGGCCATTACATAATGCGGTTACCTTAAAACAGTACTGATCAAATCAAAGACGATGCTTGTAGCACTAAGGGGTCTTGAGAGCTGCCATGAGAACATCTCATCCAGCCTAGAAAATACGTGTGCTTAGGGCCTGTAACGTCTAAAAGGACTACCCATGGTGAAAAATATCTGCTCAGCAATGCCATCAGAAGCCACAGCCACTGCATAATGTTCGTCATGCACTGTATGGGATTCAACATAACATAACAACTTTCTACTTGTTCTGGAATTATTTACTGCCAAACTTGCTTCAATACTAGGAAGAAAAAAAATAGCCAAATGTATAGTATTGCTCAGTTCGTTTTGCCAGTTTTCAGCAGATAGTATTTGGCCAGTTACACAGCTGTTTGAATACTGCAGAGCGTACATGTCATATTTGACGAGTACCTGGGAAATTTGTCAAATACATTCGCCAAATACTATTCGACCAACCCTACTTACTACATCCCTTGCTTTTATCATACCTTCTTTCCCTTCTGGCAGCATCCCATATTTTCTTCTCTTTCCTATAATAGATCATGGTGCATCTTCAGTGTCTGCTTCCTTCTCTGACCCCTTATATTCCAGAATCCTAATAACTAGAGGACTAAACCTACAAGTTAGTTTGGAGTCACTCAGATGAGATTCCAGCCCATCGCTTCCTGCCGAGAGACTTACCAGGATGCTGTCTTTGTACCCTGCTTGGGAGCTCCATTTATCAGATGAATCTGGACAGTAGGCATCAAAAAATTTGCTGTCACTGTACCCACCCTGAGGCCCTTACGGCTACTGGAAACGAGAAAGAGCATGTTGTGTGCGTGCCCACTCACCATATCACCGAGCTTCCTGGTTGCTTCTTTGCTACTCATTCAGTATTTAAGTACCACAGCAATGTGTCATGCATGCTAATTCCCTCCCTCTAATTTCTCACTGCTTTGAAACAAGGAGGCAGATGTGCTCTTCGAGCTTCTCATCCAGCCCCCTGCAAGGTCTTCCAAATCAGTACGCATCTCCACTGCCAGCTTCTGAGTTCAGAGACATTTCTCCTCAGCAGCAGTTGAGCAGAATAAAACATACCCTGTCACTCATCAGAGCTGTATTCCAATTCCACGGCTTTTCTCTGCAAACTCTTCCTTTTCCTGTGTGAACAGCTACTTTTTGTTTAATGAGGTGGCATATAATTCTTATTACTTAAGAGGCACTCTCCTACAGAGCACCTACTCTGATGTCTTTGCAGAAGAAAGCGCAAAGCAGCTCTGTGGAGAAGCACGCCAGGGGCAGGAGCCGGCGAGACACGGTTCGCACCGCAGCTCTGGGGTGCTGGCCTTCGACAAAGCTGAAGATCCAACACATGTTCTCCTTTGACTGGAGAAGTACCATTTTGTTAGTATGAGAAACCTCAAATACTGTAAGAAAAGACAAAACTAGTCATAGTGGAAAGTTAGTGGTATATAAATGGTTTGGGTCAGGGTTTGGGTTTTGTTTTGGTTTTTTTAACTACTTATATTGCCTAGGCTACATACTTTTTTCAAATAAGCAGATTGCACAGGGGCCTATTCATCCCTGACTGGGGGCAGGGAGGGACAGGACGGGACACACAGATGGACACCAGACAGACAACACATGAAAATCATTTTCCTGCATTCATTCCCTCTTCCCACATCTTAATTTGACAAGCTTCTTCCTCCCCACCAAGTATATCAAAACCACACCACAGCCATCAATATGCTTGTCATCCTCACAATACTTAGCTTGCCATATTAGCTTTAGGCCATTTTTAAATTTAGGGCCAAAATTGTACATAAAGCTACCTTGATTTACCCAGTATTTCCCAGGAGTCAGGCTCAGGATACCTAACTGAGCTCTGCTAGTCCTTCTTACAGATGTTTTTAGTACAAGAGAACAGCTGTTCTTACCCCAAAGTGCTAATAAATCCATTTGTTGAGCCCTCTGCATAGAGAGAACAAATATCTCCAATATGAAGGAAGCTCGACATTTTGTCAGTCATCTCCGGCTTACCGCCCCTAGAAGAACAAAGCACAATGTTAATATTTATCAGGGAAAATTTCCTCGTATAAGCTACTGGAGGTTGCAACAACAAGACTGTTCGCTTTTGTTTGAAACACTGAACACATTCTTGCACTGGAATTTCAGGTATCGAAGGAAACACAGCATGTCAAAATGCTTCCTTAGAAAAATAAACTAGGGAAAAAACAAGCAGCTACTGGCATTCTATTCCACGTGGGACTGTTTCACAGGTAGCTGTATTCATCCCAACAGATGCTCCCAGCCATTTCAGTCCAGGCATACCAAGCCATCTCATCCCACCTGGGAGAGGTCAAGGGCGAAGAAAAATGGGCTGCCGCAGTTTAAGTCATATTATTTGTATCATCTAAATCACAACACATTTCTTTGCCAGAATCAAAGCTAGGCTTGAGCATATTTTAAAGGTTCTCTGGTGTGCTGGAGTAGTGCTCCTGCAAATTGTAATGTAAAATATTGACACGATTCTTGTCAATATTTTTTGGTCACGTCAAAATATTGACATGACCAACAGCGAGGTAGCCACCCACTCATAGCTGCAGTCCAGAAGACTGCATTAGGTCAAGACCCACTGAATATGCCTGACAACAGATTTTGCACGAAAAACCATAAAGATTAAGATTTTTCATGGTCAAATACTTTAAGCTATGTATGTATCAGGAAGCCAAATCCCTATGAAATCGGGAACACTTCAATCCTGTTTATAAAAAAGACTGCCTAAACCTGACACTGAGGAGACAGCCACTTCGTGCTGTAATTTCCACAGCATTAAGAACTATCCTTACTTTCTTTAAAGCCTCAGATTTTGGACTTAATGATACAGGACCTAACTGTCATATAAATAAATATAGAAAAGCCAGTTTCTACCTGTCATGGCAACAAAAAAGAGACAAGCAACATGAGTCCAGATAAAAAGAAGCCCAACTGAATAGATTTTCAAAGACGTCTTTTCCAAGGCCATTTACTGGTTTCTTGGAGATCCTCCTAAGCCATGGTTTTTGATCACGAGTTCAAAGCGCTGCAGTAGCTTTCTGTGCTCGAGGTTTCAATCGGCAGGCAGCAATGGAGCTCTTCCAAGCTGCTCCTTCTCCCAGGCTGGTGACCTGCTCTGCAAGGCAGCCCTGCCAGCGAACACTGCCCAAGACCAGACTCCCAGATTGGAGACAAAGTAATTGAAACACTTTCACCCTCTCCAACATCACACCCAAATCAATTTTAAATGGTCTGTCACCAGGAGAACTAAGTAGCAGGCAATTATGCCTAACATAGAGCACAGTCCTGACATTGTACAGGGGATAAATATTCCCTTTCACTGAACATTATCTTGTTCACTGGAAGTGTAAAGATCAAGTTTATTAAGCAAGGCTGGAGCCCAACAAGGACAGATTCACACAGATTTAAAAATTGGTGTTGATAATGCACTGCAGGTATGAAAGTGCAAGCAAAAACCCGAAGCTATGCTTTTCTTCTATAAAGCTGCAAACAGCTATCCTTCCTCACTGCTTCACCCCCAAAGTGTGTGTGGTGGTGGCAATAACAGCAACTTCCATTACTGTTAACTCAAAGCACATTATAGATATTCTCGTGCCTGTCAATCCCTGTGTCACTTGTACTATTAGAAACAAATTCAGCAAAACCAAAAGATAACAGGCCAAGTCCACATGCAGGGTAAAGACGTCTCAGCTCCTCTGAAATCAAATCTGCGTGCGGACAGAAGCAAACCATTTGGCTGCAGGTTGCTTGTTTAATGCCAAGTCCTTCAGCCACTGCAATGTTATACACTCCGTTCCCATTCTCTCTTGATAAGTGGACAGAAAAACATCACTATTTTAAGACATTTGCCATGAAACATACAGAAATATGCTGAGTGACTGAATTAGCATCACTAGAAATACAGCTTTCCACATTTCCTGGCTTGGGTATTCACTACAAACTTCAGACTAAAAACTTTCAAGCCCTCACAATTAAGCTCAGCCCTAAATTGATACAGCCCACAGCAAAAGGTATCCAAGTCAACATGAAACGTAGATACTTCCAAATGGCCCCTTTCTACGGTGGCATTTAAGGCATCCCACTCGAGGTGCGAGGGGGATTACTCTACTGCACTGTGTCATTTTTCCTTTAGAACAGGCAGATGTTCACCACAGCTGTTCCCAAGAGGATGTGAAGGTCAAAATTACTGGCTTCCACTAGAGAAGAGAGCATTTTTTTCTTGGCAAAAAAAAAAAAAAAAATTCTCACACCATTGACCAAACCAGACCTAAGGAGGAACGATTTAATTTCTGCATGACTTCCCAGAATATGGCCTCAATTTTCTTGTCTTTTCTTTACTGGGGAAGATTCTGACATACCACGTCGTACACCATGATACTGTAACCACGACATACCAGGTGGTATGCCGTGATAGCATAACCCCTAAAATAAACCCTTTTGCAATTTATTGACATTTCCATTATTAACACATTCAGCAACTTTACCTACAACCATTCCATGGTTATGGGTACCAGAAAGGTAGCTTTAAGTCTGGAAGTAGTTCAGGTACACGATATGACTGAATTTCGTTGCTGGCCTGTTCACCAGATCCTTTTTCAATTTTTCTGGGTGAGTTAGCAAAGCCATCACCTCAGAGTCGAGCTCTGCTGCTGTGCACCCCAGGGTGCCAGCTGCCCGCGGCACCGCTGAACCCTCTTCCCACACAGGAGAGCCGTGCTCCTCACGCTTCCTGCTGCCCACCAGCGCTGCTGGAGTTAAGGCTCCGGGCAAGACTCTTCGTAAAACACCCCTTTATCCTGAGGCTTACCCCCAGTCAAAACTGGTGCAATGAACACTGTCTACATCTATTATGTTCTTCAGTAACTGAATACCAAAAGTCAGTCCGTTTGACATTTATCTTCAAACAGGCTGTTTCTGAGGCTGGCTGGCGCTCAGGAACATGCTGAACCGGCAGATGGAGCGAGGGACTAAATGACCCAACAGGCCTCCTTACTTACAAGATTTACAAGTGAAGAGAATAATTTCTGAGCTGATTTAGCTTACTTCAAAGCTGCTTTCATTCTCTCCTCACAAGGAGAGATCACGTATCTCCTCATGATACCTAACAAAATTACTCCACTAATTAATCGATTATTTGCAAACACTAAATAATCAGCTACCACAAACTGATTATTTTTCCACCTCTGACGAGAAGGACAACTGGGATATCCGAGACAAAAAGTAAAACTGGAAAGTTTGCAAGAGCCAAGCTTCCAGGTACCCAATTTGAAAACCAGCTGACCACACCAATCCCCCGTAATCATACCTCTGTGGGAAACTGCAGCTGGAGAACCCCTAAGTTGAGGCACTAAAAATCCGCCAATCTCAGCACATCTATCTGAAGTTCATCACTCAGGGAGGCCAGAGGGACTTAAAAGAACAGGTTCCCTCCTGGCCATGGCAGCCAAAGCATCCATGCATGTCCCCATGGCCAGGGAGATGCTTCCCCTCCCAAATCGCGTTGGCCAAAGACATGAGATGGCCACCAGAAGCCCCCTGGAAGCGCAGGGCAGGAGGATTCTCACACACGCTCTCAGTACTTGGCTCGCACAGCTAAGAGCACAATCACGCTGCTCAAAAAGCAATTGTGCTCAGTAGACAAACACAACCATTACTCTGCAATTTATTTTAGATATGCCAGTGCCAAGAGGAATCGATTACTACTGGAGGAGGGACAGCCCCAAGCGAACGTTTGCACAATCCCAGATTTAATGGCCTTCTCACAAGAGAGGAGTCCTGCATGGAACCAATCCTAACTCATCCTAATGCGGCAGTCTCCCAGCCATGGAGCAGTGTCATCCTCTTCCACTTAAACACCGGGAGGAAAACAAGATTCCTTCCAGGCAAACTTACTTGAAAAAGCAGAGATGAAGTACCCTGACAAGGAAATGGCAGCAGTGGGACTAGCACAGAAACCTAGCAAAAGTGAGTGAGGTAACAACTATTACAAGGCTTAACTCAGGTGGCAGCAACGCCAACAGCAGCAACACAAGATTTAAAAATAATGTTATTTTCCCACAAAGCTGAAGACTAATTTTGACAGACTTAATTTTTCAAGATGAGAAACGAATCATGAACTAAAAGTGCTCTCTATGTTGAGAAGCAGACTATATCTACCCATAAATATTAAAAAATACCTGAAAGATGAATACATCCTACAGCATTTTTTAAGCCTTGACAGCTTGAATTCTTTTAGTTACATTGGTGATGTAATTCTTCTAATTACATTGGTGATGACTTTCTCATGTATATTATCCATATGAAAGTTAGTGCCTCTGTTTTATATACAGTATCTGCATAGGAAAATAAAATTAAGTCTCTGTTTAAGAAGCTATCCCCCCAAAAAAAAACAAATACAGAAACCTGCTAATTTCATGTGAATTGCAAGCTACTGCTCTACAAGCCACTTGGCCAGTCTACAGCTTTGCTCTATGGGACTGGATCTGAAAATGCATTAGCTAAATCCAGGCAGTGAATTAAACCCAGTAAAGCTTTCTATTCACCCCAAGAGTTCTAGGACTTCTCTTCCCCCTCCTTCTCTGTACTGCTTTGGTGAACACAAATCTCCATCACAAGACCACGAGGTTGGTCTTCTGACTGAACACAAAGTGCTGTCATTGTGGGATTCATTTTTTATTCTCTTACTTAGACATTATCTTCTGCGTATCCTCAGAACAACCTGCATTTCGTACAGCAAAAGCCACAAGAACCAGTCTTGAAATGCAAACAACGCACTTGAACCAGGTTTGTACAAAGGCCCTCACCATGAGCACTACTGCTGCTCTCCGGACCAAAGGCGAAGTTCTGCAGACCCTCCCTCGTGCTCCCACTGGCTCTCAGGAAGCCTGAAGGACTCAGGTATGGGTCAGGGCACAAGCCGACCACACGCCTAGCCCCACGGCCTAGAATAAGCCAGTGTAAGTTTGAAATTCAACTCTGAGACACTTCAATCCACTTTCTCAAGAAAACATATTTCACGGTGGTAGTTAAAGCAGAATTAACAGTGAAAACACTTAGAAATCAAACTGACTGTTAAATATCAAACACCTTAATGAGACAGTTACTGTTTGAAGATCTCAGAATAGGAAACGCAACTGCTTTGTAAACATTTCATCCATCACTCATCTGTATTTTAATGCTAAGTTAGAAAAACAGGCTTCAGAGCAACGCTGAAAGTTTGCTTTCCTTGAATAGCAGAGTCAAGGCCCCCTTTTGAAGTCCCCCCTTACGGGGACTGTTTGTAACAAGATTTTTGCAGTATGCTATTCTTCATCTCAAGCAACTCAATGCTGAAAGGCTTTCCCAAGAACCTGAAGCTATTTTACCAATACCATGTCTACTTTGTGTGGGATTTCAATGCTTTAACTTATGACTGCAAATCATATTCGCAAAATAAACGAGACCAAGTATGTCTTACTGCAGATGGTTTGATTTCCAGCAACTGGCATACAAATGACTTAATCTTTTTAAGATGGCTCTAATGATGTTTGTTTTGAGCAAGAAAGCTCCTTGCTGTGCCTTGCAGTCCCATGATGTACTCAGTTCTCCATTATCATATTTTCACTGTGGTTTAGTGCTCACTTAGAGACTAGTAGTTTTATACGTACTGATACAGAAATCAGAGCAGCACTTTATCAAAGTCTTTTTCACTATTTTGGTTGTTTAGGTAAGAACAGAATCTCCGGCTGTACCTAACTGCCTCAGCTTCATTCCTGCAGACAGGAAACCCCACAGCGAAAGTTTAATTTTGGTTCAGTTTTTAACAAAAAGAGGATCAGAGTTTAAAGGCAGAAGAACAACAAAAAAGCAAACAAAGGACGGCTCAGTGGCAGAAGCTATTGCCGTGCATTCGAAGAATCGTCCATAAATTAACAGATATCGCTAACATTACATCGAGACCTCACCAGACTGGGTATGTCAGTGTGTTTGAATCAAATGAAATTGGGTCTTTAATACTTGTCTATTAGGTCAAGCAAATTAACTTTTTCTTTAAATGCACTCAAACCCTGACTCCCTAGATTTAAGTGAATATCCAGGGCTTAAACAATTTGGTAAATCCAAACTTTATAACAAGATCACTTAGCCGAAAATTCATCCATGTAGGCTTCATTCCATGTTTCTCCTAACTAACACTTCCCTGAGGATTTCCACGGCTTTTTGGATAACACCCATCCAGCGTTCTGTCTCTGTTTTATAAATGCAGCAAACTTTTGAAAAATTGAAATCAAAACCTGATGTTTCCTATTCTTATTTCAACAAAAAAAAAAAAGAGGAAGGTTTCATCCCTGAGGGCTGTGAGAAAGATTCAAAGGAATCCTATTAAAATAGCCAAAGCCAGGAGGAAGTGCTCTATTTAAAATATCATCTAGTGAATAATCACTTTTCTGGGGCTGCAGGACGGAGCACTGTCGTTTGCAAAGCCTCTGACTTAGCAAATCCAAAAGGAGCTCTTTGCACACGTCGGGGAAAGACAAATACACGGGGTTTTGGGTAGCGGAGCACAGGGAGCTGGGTAAGGGCCGCGCACCGAGCGGGCCATCTCAGGGAAGTTCATTCACTCCTCAGCTGAGCACCAAGTCAACAGCAGAGCGAAATCCTGCCGTTCCTCAGCCACCAACGCTGCTCAGAGCGCAGGGAAAACGACAGCAGCCCAGAGGAGCCGTAGCCAGGCCATCTGGGACACTGGGACCCTCACCCTCGCACCCCTGCAGCTCAGGAACCACCTCAGGTTTTGAGAGAGTTCAGCACTGCTAATTTTATGCACACGTAGTGACATTTTAGAGATTACACATTTCAAAAAATAGCAGCATGGCACCTTTATCTACCACATGATCTTGTTTTCCATTTAACCGCAACCTTTCCTGTCCAGGAGCCTGCTGTCTGACGACAAATTGCCATTTGATGAACCCTTAGATTACAGAGGAGGAACGCACTTTCTCAGAGAAAGTATTTTTCCTCCTAATGCTTCTAACACACCAGATTTTTCTATAGTTTGTAGTCTGAACAGGCAAGACAGAAGGTGTGGAAGAGAGGAAGGAGGGAGAGGCACAACGTTCTGACCTTCTCAAGGACACACAGTGGGTCAGACTCACAACCCAGATTCGAATCCAGGTCTCCTGAATCCCCATCCACCGATCCACACCGTCCCTCTTCTCCCAGGAGGAAGACCAGTCTCTCTGCACATCTAATCAAGCACACATTTACCCCTTTTCTTGAAGGAGCCCGGAATAGGCTATAAATTCATACAGCAAAACGATGGTGATGTTAATTATGTTCTATTCCTATTATTTGCCACTCTACAGGTAGATAGTTTTGGGGTTTTTTTTACCACACCAATGACAAAGTTATTCAGAAGTTACTACACAGAAGTCAGTTTAAGAAGCAGATCAAGTAACTCATTTTGTGAACTTAAACCTCAATAAATAAGGAAAGCAAACACGCATGACATCCTTTTCTCCTCAAAAAGAGCCCCTGCATTTTTTTTTTTATTTGCCCAATGCAACCAGGCAAGCTAGTTACAGAAGATTCAGGTCAGGAGTAACACGCTCATAGCAAGGTGCTAGGCAGGAGTTACACTGACAGTGATATCTTACACAGCAGCCATCAGACTGGTGTAAGAAACGCAACTGCCGGCTCCTATTGACAGGCATCTGCGGAAAGCTGAAAAAAGAAAATCTATTAGAGATACACTGTCAGGGGAAAAAAGTCATTTTATTGTTTCAAACCAAGTGTGACCTGACAGCATCTCTTTAATCCCATTAGAAGTAAGAAGCACTTACTGAAGCTGATACTTACTGAAGTTGGTACGTACTGGCTCTAACCCTGACGGCAGCAGGCAGCTCGGACGTCAGCCTCTGGATGAGGCCCTACAAGCACACTGTTTTCCCGCAGATTTCTATTAGAAGGAGAGAGCTGGAACATGCCGAAAGAACCAGGGCAACCAATGTCATGGGGAAAGAGAGCAAGCTCGGTTTAACACCAGCTGGAGTTTGGCCAAGGAAGGAAAATGGCCAGGGAAGAAGAGGGTGCAGAACAGTCTCCATCTCATTTTGCACGGCTGTTTATCTTCTGAGGCTTCACCACAGAATGGGCTGTCTCCCACAGCCTCGTTCCTCACATCAAGCCTCCACGGTTTCTCCCTCACAAGATACATGCTCTTTAGCAAATACAACACTCCCTAAATTTACCAAAGTATTTTCCTTGCCTGTCCACCTCACTAGCCTTCATCTGCCTGCATCTCCTCATCTCCCGCTGACCCTACTTGCCCAACACTTCCACCCTTCCCATTTCTCCCTTCGCCAATACTGCACCTTGGTGGAGGTTCTCTCTCCTCCATGGTGGCACTGCTGTCGTCTTCCAGGTTTGGGCTTTGCTGGACGCCTCCTGGTAGCCTTGGGTCCCCACCAGCAACAAAGTTAACGCTTTTCTTCACTAGCAAGTCTCTCCTATTGAAGGCTCGTAAGTCTTCTCTCGTCTTCAGATGCAGCAACCCCTACAAGGGTATGCTCGCTGCTCTTCCCTCCTAGACACCTCAGCAGGCATCCAGGTCTGCAGACTAAAACCCAAGTGCCTGTGATGAGCAGTTGAAGAGGAGGAGCCACTACCAGCACATGATGAGCACGTGTGGATACCCACTGGTGGCCAGGGGACCTACTTTGAGCCCTGCTGATCTAAAAAAACCCGACCGGCTGGGCTCCTCTACAGGTGAAGGCTCCAGTTCCTAAGTTGACTTGTATGTGTTGGCCTCCCAACAGTAATCTTCTAGAAAGCAAGCATAAGTCATTCTTCTGAAGCAAAGGTTCGAAATACTATACCCCCTCATCTCATACAGAGCATCAGCAACTGAATTTGCTTAACCCTTACACACGGAGGCGTGACCAAGGACAGTGGAGTTATTTTAATCATGAGATAAGTTTTCAATTAACCCTTTAGATCAGGCAACATCAGCCAACTCAGGTATCTGCTTTTGTGTCCGTGCATCTCTTCTCGGAGTGAGAAGTGGGATGCAGACAGGACATATCTGGGATGCAGTCAAAACGTCTTTCTTGAGAACTTCTTGGCAGATTTCTGAAGTGGATAGGACGGGCCAAGGCACAGAAGAAATGGCTGCAGAAGTTTTGTACTAACCTGCTACTAAACAATTCCCAGAACTTAAAAAAAGCTTCAGCCTTTTGGCAGTAGCCATTTTTTGGCCTACTGTGATCAGAAATTTCTCTGCGCACAGAGATTACAGTCTTCTGCCTGCAGACATCTTGCAGGGATGAGGAGAGCGCGAACCGTTTGCGTACATCATTACATCTGGATGCAGCATCCAAGCCTCTTTCCGAACAGCTTAGTATCAGATTACTCCAAAAGCCGAAACATTACCTAACATCCTAACCCAGAAACTCGCTTCATGTGGCATTTGGTTTTCTCAGAGCTATTCACCATCCTTTGATAACCGGTTCAGTCGAATAATCGGTGAGGTACGAACACTCAGCTTTCTGCAGCACTCCTGACGTTGGCATTCCGGCACGCGAGGATGTAGTTACACTGCTGCAAGCCGTGTATCAGCAAAATAACGTACGCTTCCATGCACGTTTCTAATGCATTTTTCTCTCTAGAGGGTTAACTTGGCCAGATCTGAAGTCAAATTTTATTCTCAATACAGCACTGTTAGGAAGTTCTAATTTAAGTTTTGATATGCTACAGCTATGAAAATGAAACTTTTCCAAGTTCAGAATCCACAGGTAAAATTTGCAGCTTTCCCCATCTGAATTACAGTTCCTGTAGTTTTCATTTTATCTTTATTTTTATGCCCAACGGGATTTGGTGCCATAAAACACTACTGCTCTGCAGACTTGGAAATCTACTTTCTCAACAAGTACAGAACAAGCACGAGTGACACAGGCTGCCTGCGGCTGCCTCTGCCAACCTGACGAGCAGCTGCCGCCGCTGGGAAGAGTCCTGCTGCCACACCCGGCCACCGGCCACCCGCACCGAGACGGAACCGGGCAGTGACTGCTGCAGCGCTTTCCTAGAGTCTGTTGGGAACAGAAATCGGAAAGGAATATTGAGCCAGATCAAAGCTTGCGCTGTTTGGCATCCTGCCTCCCGCAGCAGCCCCTGGGAGACGCGCAGCGGAAGAGCACAGGAATCATTTTGAATAGCTGCGGACACAGACAGGACCCGGCTCAGCAGCCCCTAGATACTGCCTGCCGGCTTTTCGGGTCTTCTCCCTCACAGCACCCAGTGAAGCAGTACCTGTCTGTAACCAGAGCAGGCCACTGTATGGAGCTGCTCCGTGGCTTCTAGCTCATCTTCTGTACTATCACACAAAAGCAGCAGAAAAAAGGCTCCAGGCTACTGAAGCAACTAGTGAAGGTGCCACCTCAGCAGCAGAAGAAACTAACTTGGAACGTACTGTAAGGCAGATTTTTACTAAACTGGATTAATACCACGGCCGCATTGTGATATAAATGCTATATTTACATAAGTTTAGAGCAGCACACCGTTCTCTACCTCTAAATCCCTCTGGTCTCCATAAGCTGCTTTGGTGAAGCCGCCTTCCCTCACACTCACCCACAGGCAGGCGAGCTGCTCGTCTACCAGCTACTACAGAGCCACTACCCTCATCCCACCTCCCACGGGATCCTGAGATTCCTCCCGTCTTTAAGACATAATCCTACAACTACCTTATATTTATGGGGTAATAACATCTCAAAGACTCCCTGTACACTCTGCAACTTGACACATCAGATACTCCTAAGGAGTACGCTAAGCATGGAAGAATTACCATGCAGAGCATCACAGGGGAACAGCACAGTCAACAGAACAACCAGAACAGGCTACACCTGCTCGTCTGACTGCTTCGTCAAGGGCAGGTACAAGACAAAGGCTCCAGACACCTCCGTCCTGTTTTAAGCCTGCCTTATAGCACTGAAAAAGACATTTCACCTCAACACTGTCCGTTTCAGTAATTTATCAGGAGAGAACAGCTCACCTTACAGGAGGCAGCTGATAGGAGCTCCTGCTTCCAGAATGGGCTTCTGGACCACACCACTAGGTATCTGATCGGCCACCGGGACCGTCACCTTGCCCCTGGCACACACACACACAGTACTGCAGGAGCTGGAACCTCGCTTGCATATTTCATGCAAAATCTGCCACTCTTGCAGGTGACTGGCCATCTTCTCAAACTGCCACGCTGTAACGCGTATTCAGCATTGCCTTTACCAGAAGAGTCACCGTAAAATTAGACACAACAGCAGGACGTCACGGCTCAAGTCTCCCTCTAAGTTGTAATGATGCCACCTGTGAGCTATCAGGAATTGAGACTATTTCTTCACTTGAACCCAGTTTTTCCACTTTCTAGTCTACCCCACACCAAGACAGATTTGTTGAGGTGATGTGAGAAGACTGGCGGTGCCATGAATAAGATGGCAATACATCGCTCGTTTATAACCAAAGACTACAGCAGTCCTTCACACCACCCCCCACCCCGTTATCCGTCCCAGTACCTCTCCATCCCGCTGTTCTTACCCAGACCTGCAGCTCCAACAACGGTCGCTGAAGAAACGCACCAACCAAGCGCCCACCCCTTCAGCATTCCTCGGTAGGGCCTTCGCCGCCCTCCAACAACAGTGCTCAGAGGCAGCAAATCTTGGGAAATATATTATTTCCCAGTTAAGCTCCACCCCGTGATTGCAAAGGCAAATGAAAGTTACTCTTGCTGTTTGTTTACTTCCTAATTTATGAACCCCTGTAAGGGGAAACCAGATTACTCCCCATTTCAAGGCTTGATGAATGCTGCAAAACAAGCAGATGGAGAAAAGAAGTCATCTACGCAAACACTTTAATCTCAGGGTAGAATAAGGTTTTTTAACAAAAAAAAAAAACATTACTGACAAACACGAGATGGCTTAAAGAACATATTAGAAATAATCAGCTCAAACAGCTTACTTGACAGCACTCCTACAACAGCTTGTTTTGAAAAACATTGGAACTGGGTTTTTCATTTCCACAATGACGCCTTTTTTTTTTTGCATACACACACTGACCACTACACATTCACACCAGTTCAAGTCGCTGGTTTCCACAGCACTCAACTTTCACATTCGGTTCATCAAGTGTCCTGTTAGGCCAGAATTTTTGGCCTGATCGATGCCACCAGTTTTCCCCGCTCCCTGAACAATCAGTGTTGGACAATCAATGCTTTGCTACAGTCAGGATGCCAGGCAATACTGTTATTGTTTCAGGCACCAACCTTACACCAGCAAAACCACTGAGCATTTAGAACCCGGAATATTTGCTGTGCAAGGAAATTGACTTGAAGTAGAGGGTCAGAAAATAAATAAACAAAAAATCCAGTGCCTGGTAGCCCATTAACTTAGCCACAGACAAACCACAGAGGGAAATAAACAGATAGTGGCTTCACATCACATCCCACACTCCCGCAGCTGAACCCTGCGAGGAAAGCAATTCAGATGTGGGCCTTTGGACTGGGCTCTGAGTCAGCGAGTCTTTTGGCTCAACAGGTTTGGATGTCCTGGGATACCAAGCAAATTTCCGAGCACAGGAAAAGAAACTCGAAAGCAAATAACAAAGTGCACATTAGAGAAATAAAACACATGCACAGGTACTGGCCCTCATTAATAAATAAAACAAACAGCTACCACACACACACACACGCTACTCCAAGCCGCTAAATCTTCATAAGGCAAGGGTCTGGATTGTATTAGCCACGTTTTCCCTTCCTGATTTGCGAGCAGCAACACCACAGCCCCATCCATCTGCAGTCGAGCGGGCACACGCAAGTGCATTTGATGCGGCATTTCAAACCTTTCACCTGTTGGAGTTTTTTTTTTTCCACACAAACTACCGTGAGCCAGACTGAACACTCATGGGGCAAAGCCTGCCTGACCCCAAGCCATCGCCGCTGCATCAAGCCCACTGCCGCACGCGGCTCCGCAGTGAAGTCCCCCTGCACCCAGGGGAACACGGCAAGGGTCTGCGGAGCAACAGGCACGCTGCGCAGTCAGAGGGGCCACAAGGCAGCCTTCAGCCCCGAAACAACCAGCGATAATTGAGCTTTTAGTGTGAAGACACAAAAATTATTGCACATCCCACGGACATGGGGAATGCACATGTGCCCCCTCCCCCCCGCCGAAGTCCAATTGCTGTAGTCCAGGAAACAGCAAAATATTTGGCCTGTCAGACAGTTACCAAGACCCTCAGAAACATCCACCCACAGTGGCCCAGCTTTTGCCCATTTAAGAATAAGATCGCCCACAGCCAAGTCCCCATCAGCGCTCGCCAGTGTTTACATAACGCGGAACATCCCTCGCAACTGTGCCTCAAGTACGGGAGGGAAAAAAACAGGGAGAAAGTTGGAGCGGAGACGCCGTCCCACGGCCCAGGCCTGGCTCTTCCCGCAGGGGGGAGCGGGGCCGAACCCCGACCCCGGCCGCGCTCACCCCTCCTCCCGGCACGGCGGGGCGCGGGCAGGCGCTGCGGGACCGGGCTCCGCTCCCCGCGGGCCGAGAGGTCCCTGGGGGCTCCCGGGACCGGGCATTTGTGGCCAGCACCCCTCCGCCGGCCCAGCCTCCGCACCTCGCCTGCAGCCCTCGCTTCCCCCCGCCCGGCTCGGCCCCTGGGGAAGGGGGCTGCCCCGGCGGCAGCGGGGCGGGCGGTGTGGGGGGGGTGTGCTGCCCGCCTCCCTCCCCTGCCCGCACCCCTCGCCCCTACCTGTCTGCGGTG
>WHYT01016370.1:194596-209626 GCA_009806455.1 Tetrax tetrax
GGGCGAGGCTGGGGGCAGGGGGGAGCCGCGGGCGGGCCGCTCGCTGCGCGGGAACTGGAGTGGGAGGCGGTTGGCGGCCGTCTGTCGGGCAGAGCTCCCGTGTCCCGCCCGCGGAGCCCCAGCGCCTGCCGCGCTCCTGAAGACGGGGAGGGTGCGCGGCGGAGGTGCCCGTGTCCTAGCGCCTTCCCCGCGGCCGCGGGACACACCGAGCCTGGCTGCTTTTTTTTTGGGAGGCCCCCCCGTGCCTCTGGCTGGCACCCACCGGGGCGGGGGCGGCTGCGTTGGTGCCGTCCCTTGGCCAGCGCCAGCACCGCTGCGGCCCTGGTTTCCCCAACACCCGTCTCTTTCAGGTCTGCGTGGGGGTGTCGGTTCCACTGATCCCGACAAGGGATGTGTTGTGTCTCTTGTGTATATTTCAGCAAAGCCATCGCTTATGTATCCATAGCTAGACAGCCCTTCAGATTCTCTTCCAGTGGCTTTCAGTGCTTATTCCTTTCGATTTCTGCTGCTGCTCTTCTGAAAGGCCCTGTCCACAGCTGAGCGTGCCGACGCAGAGTGGGCTGATGTGCCGTGACGGTGCCTGCTGTGAAGGGATGTGAGACTTCTTGTGCCACTGGAGACCAAACGCCTCACCGGATGAGAAATCTTCAGTTATTAGACATGGGGTTGCTGTTTCATTTCATGAAAGGTGCTAGTAAACGTTGGCAGACAAAATCATACCCCAGCAGATTTAGATCTTGTTCTTGTGCGAAGTGGCTTGCAAGTAGTGAAAACACGAGGGGCAGCCTCTCCAGTTGATTTGGGTGTTGTAACCCTGAGAAGCTGTGCCAGCCTGGGGAAAGCCCGTGCCACCCAGGCAGTGCGGTCATTTAGCAGGGAAAGGGAAGGACGAACAGTGGTAATCACGGCTTTACTGCAGGCTGCACTTGAGAAACTGAGGATATTGAAAGAGTAGGAATTAAATAATGCACAGTGCGCTTGGGCTATGTGTCACTAATGTAATAAATTTTGGTACCTTGCTGTGGGTCTTGCTGTAGGGTGAAGAAAATAATTTGACTCTTACTTTATGGCAGAAAGCTGGCAACTGCAAGAGAGGATAATGAAAACTAATTGCTGCTGGATTTTTAGCTGTATTCACAACATAACTTGATTATGCTTAGCTGGAAAACATTTTTACTGGAAGGGAAGTGAGGGAGAAATTGGCTTCTAGCTGAGCCACAACTGAGATGAATTATTTCCACTACATCTTAAGAAACAGGGTCGTAGTGCTTCAGTGGGTCTGCTCTACATTACCATGATACTTTCAACATCAGTATAATCATAGGCAAATGCAGTTCCTGTTGTTGAAGTTGAGCTTTGAGGACAATGAAATGCATGCACTAGCTAATTAATATTGTGAAGATACAGGCAATTACTGTTCCACACCGTACCTGATACGGTAAATGATGCATCTGCCCGCCTCTGCTGTTGGCTTTCTGCCTCCGTAGTTCAACTTTGCTATTGATTAGAGATTCGTTCCTCTGTGTTAGCTAACGGTATTTTAAAACTGAATGTTAAAGCTGCTGCAGTAACTATACAAAAGTGGTTTCTGGATGTGATGTCTGTGCAGAAAATCTGTTCTTCGCTTAGTGTTGTATTCTGCTGCTCTCAGCCGAAGAGAGCTACCAGGCATCTGAGCCTTGCACCCTGTGGCACGGTGTGGTCAGAACACTGGCTGTCAAAGGAAGGTCCTCGTTCCAAAGAGGAGGTGGAGCTGTGAAATGAGCTTTGGTGGGGAGGATAGTCCTGTGGAGTAAGGTTTGGTATCGGGTGTTGGGCACAGCATCGGTGGACATGCCAGAAGTCTCGGTTGTGACTGCATGAGGGTGCTGGAAAAGCAGGAGGTTCCTAAGGAAGCCTTTGGACGTTCCTAGCTTAACATACCCTGGGAATCTACTGAGATTTTTCAGGTCTTGGAAATGAATGCTAGGCTGTAAAGCAAGAGTTAATTTTTCACATGCTTTGAAGCAGCTCGCTAGTGAGCTCTGAATCTTGCTTTGAAGACTGCTTCAAGGAGTTGTTTTAGCTACAGTGGGTTGGAAAGAGATTGGGAGGGAGGAAGTGGTACAACTCTGTACCACGTTGTCATTCCCTAAGTCCTAAAAAATGTAAGCAAATTTATCCCGAAGCCCTTTTATGGATTCAGTTAAAGGCAATCTGTAAGTGCTCAGATTCTTTTTAGTGGAGAAAAAGTTACGAGGATGCAGCCAGCTTCAAATGCGGTTAGTTCAAAGGAAAAAGAATTTGTAGCACTTCTTACAGGCCTTTTGCAAGCTGTGTGAATTTTAAGTGTCGCTGGGAGAGACTCGAGCAAAAGGAGGGATCTATAGTGGAGAAGAAACAATGAGACTGCATGTGGAAGGTCATGTCAAATACTCCAAATTCCCTGAGGAATAGGGAGAGGTGCTGGATAGCCAATGTGAATGTAAGTAATGGGAAATTCCAGAACCTGGCAGGTAATGACTCTTTCTTTTTGTCTTCCTGGTTCATGAGTCATTATGGGCATCCAGATAAACTGTTTAGTGAAAGCATCCAGCTTTATGTAGAGAATCTTGTAAAGTAAGAAAAAAAAAAAAAAACCCAAAAATTCCAACTACAGAAGAATCAAGGTCCTATAATCCAATCCTATAGCTGCAAAATGGCTATATGTACAAAGTCTGAAGTTCTTGTTTGCTTCTGTGAACCCATCTCGTCATCTCAATGACATCAGTTTCCATTTTTCACAACCCTATCTCTGCAGTTTGGCTACTTTTAATACTCATTACATCCTGTGTTATTCCACTATATGTCAACAGAATTTTATTTGAACTCCTGTACATCTGAAAACCAGGCTTCTTTTTCTGTCAGAACTTAAATTACCCTTCTGGAGTAGTGTTAGAAGTGAGCTATTCTGGAAACTTCTCTCAGTGAATATTTCTGTTATTAGACTTGAACTTCCTGCATACCAAACATCAAGATCTCACAGAAAAATGCTGCTGTCTCTTCAAACTGGCCTTACTCATTTTAGGTTCTGTCGCTGCTCCGCCTGCTTGAATTCCTTGTCAGAGTAGCATGTGCTCAGAGATCACTGATGGTATGTCCAGGTGCAATGTGATATGCTGGATTATTTTCCACAGATGCCTATGTCAGTGCTGGCTAGCTTTTTTGGGGCTCACCCACTCACAAACCTCAGACTATTGCCAGAGCAGGAATGAGATGGCTGAATTCAGTGTAAAATAGGGGGTGAAAGTAGCCCAGGAATGCTGAGAAGAAAGGAGAGGGATTTTTTTTGCCTGATTTTTTTTTTTTTTTTTTTTTTTTTTTTTTTTTTTTTTTTTTTTTTTTTTTTTTTTTTTTCCTTATTTTTTCATCTGTTGATGATGAGTTGGGTAACTTCTTGGCAAGCTAGCTCTTGCGTAGTGTCAGCCCTTGAAACATCACCTGCCTGTTGGGAAGATTTTGCATGGGCTGGGAAGATTTTGCATGGCCTGAGCTGTCATTCTTCATTCCAGCACAGGCTTCTGAGCAGGCATCATGACATCCTGTAGAAATAGTTAAGATGTTATTCTGTCACTCATCCTTCACTTCTAAAGCTTGAGGCTCTTGCCCAAGGCCAGTCTTCCAGAAGAGTGGAATATAACTGACTTGAAAGTCTGTCTCATCTCTGGCACGCAGAGCTGCAGGTGCTCTGTTTACCCGCCAGTTAGCAGCACGGTTGGTAATAAAATGCTGCACGGGCCTGTTATTAAATGAAAACCCATACATAGTTAGTATGAAAACAAGCATAGGCTTGTGCACAAAAGAGCACTTGACAGTTTCAGAATCTCCAGATTCTTCATTGATCCATCAGGCCTTCCTAAGAAACAGAGTGAAATGCTAAGATTCCTCATCTAAAAATGAGTGGATAGGACTCTGGATTGTTTCTTGACTCTTAGGTACAGTAGGGGAACATGTTTCTCTTTGTTATGGCATAAGCAGTACCCTCAGTAAAAGTTCTGAATTACCATGAGTTAATGTAGAAAGAGCTACAAATGGGGTTTTGTTCTCAATTTAAGTTCTGCTTGTTATTTTGTCCAAGCAGATGGTGATCAAAATGCCACCGTTGCCATTTTGTTGTGCTGTTTTTGTCAGTGAAATGCTGCTCAAAGCAAAAGCACCTCCAAAGATGAGGTGGAGGAGGAGTGAGACCAATAAAAGCCTTTTAGTTGTTCATTTTCATAATCTTCTGCGTGGTGTTTTCTCTGCAGATGGTCTCTATTCCAGGAGGAGTATTCACAATGGGCACTGATGAGCCTGAAATACAGCAAGATGGAGAGTGGCCTGCTAGAAGAGTCCACGTTAACAGTTTCTACATGGATCAGTATGAGGTCAGCAATGAGGAGTTTGAGAGATTTGTGAATTCTACTGGGTATGTTACTGAGGTAAGGCAGCAGGGTACACGGTCTCCTGTCTTCTTTCTTTGGAGTGGCAAAACTTAGGCTTTTCTTTTTCTTTTGTTTTGAAGGATGTCACAATACTTGGGATTTGCATACTAGAGTATTTCTGATGTAAGTAGTGGGGAGGTGACATTGTCTTGCCTTGCTGCCCTGGGGTCTGAAAGGGCCTTGAAATGTGTACTGTTACATGCAGTGTCTCAATATCTGAACTAATATCTTCCCCGCGGGGCGGCCGAGGCAGCCTGGCTGAAGCTGACAGATGGCTGAAGTTTCTATGCAGGGTTTCTTGTTGTTGGCTTTTTTTACCTTCGAGTCCTACGACATCTTTTTACCAGTACAGTTATGTTCTTAGATTTTTTTCTTATTTTAGAGGAACAAGAGAGAAGGGATTTATAAAACTGTGAAAGCTAAGGACTCTGCAGGCTAGTTCAGCACGGCTGCCTGCTAATGAGCTGAGCAATAGAAAGCCTCTCTGTCTAAAGAAGGCATAGTAGCAAATATAATAATAGCTTTGTGCATGTTACTGGGAACAATGGACTAAGAAAGAATATGTTAAGGTTCTCCAAGAAAGAAGCTACCTGTGCCTGAGGCTCTGATCTTTCCTGACAGTTGACTGTTCCTACGCAACTTTTTAAAAACCCTGACAGGCCTTTTAAGCAACTAAAAGCCTCGGTGATGATCAAGTCTCAAAGGAGGCTCTTTACTGAATTCACTTGATAAACTGGTTCTCATTTGGAAGACAGGATCCTTCTGGTTGGATGAAGGGCTTCTTTTATCTATGGCACTATTTCTGTTTTGAAGTTCTTAGTAATGATGAAAAAAGATTGCTTAACAATCTTGAATTTGAGCAGGGCTTAACTTGTTGCAAACAGCTTCTGGAAGCAGCACGCGTGTAGTGCTGTCTCAGCGTAGCACGGCATCGGATGGAGTCTGGTTCAGACTGCTTCGTGGCTCAGCTGGTGCAGCGGGGTGCTCCACTTACCCTTTCTCCATTCCCCCACCACATGGAGCCCCCTTTTACACTGGATTTGGAAAAATAAACTCGGAGTAAAGAGCACTGATTCTGCAGGATTTTTTGGGGGATGCAGCTGAGCTGCTTTTTGTGTAATTAAATAATGTCCACATTACTTACTGCAGGTAAACAGAGCCAACCCGCTTCTTTGTTTTCTTTTATGAAGGACTAGACTGAAGTCCAGTGGCAAGTGAAACTTGAAAGTAAATAGAAAGTTGAGGAAAAAAAATCTCAAGATGTGCAGCTATCTCATTGAAACAGACATATTTTCTTTTTTAACAAACCTCAAAAAAAAAAATAGCCCCCTTGATGGAGGCTGTCAGACTGAAATCTGGGGTCCTTCAGATGATAAACCTGTTTGCCTTCATGTGAATCTTTCAGATTAGGCAAGTGAGAGAAATTAAGTATTTTTTTTTCTTCTCTTTCTTTTCTGAAACTGAATGTATAAAGATTATGGTCATGTGCTAAAACTTGCAATGTGGGTGGTGAATGGGATCCTTCTTTCAAACTGTGCTTCTTGAAGAGTTCTGAATGTGCAGAAGCTGCTCGCGGTGATCGTTCTCAGTCGTTGCCTATAATAAAATGAAGAAATTAAGAAGGGCAAATGTGTTGTGTTCTGATAACATGTTTTGACTTCCCTAGTATATTGATTGACTTAGTCCACAAAGGAGAAAATTCTTGTTGGTGTTGTGTACTATGATTCATTGAAATGACTTGTATTTTTTGTTTCTTTTGGCTTTATGTAATGCTTGATGTAACGATTGAGTTAATTCTAACTCTTCTTATGTTGTAACAGCACTTTAAAACGTGGTGCTAGCAATGACGAAGGAGCAGTAAGTGACAAGGCTTAAGTCTTTTATTGTGGTTCCCAAAGGAAAAATAAGGGAAATGAAGTATGCTCTTGAATGTCAGATTATTGACTGTAGCATTTTAAAGCAGTTGGGACAATTGGAGCTGCATTTTTAATTAATAGAAGTAAAAACATTTACAGAAGGTCTGTGAGCTGCCATCTGTCCAGTGGCTGTCGAAGAACCGTGATATCCAGAGACAAAATGTCTTCTCTTCTGTTAGAAAATAGCTTCCTTGAAAGAGAACTCCAAATTGCTAATAAAATTTCCTTATCCTTGCTAAGATAAAGCTGTAAATGTGAGTGGCGTTTTAAGAATAACATTCCTTTGGTAATATGGTTCAATCTTTTGTTCTTTCTATAGGCAGAGAAATTTGGCGATTCCTTTGTGTTTGAGGGAATGCTGAGTGAAGAAGTGAAGGCGGACATCCACCAGGCAGTGAGTAACACAGCAGGGCAAAACGAACTTGATAATCACTGGGGTAGCAAAATTTTGTGATGTTCCCAAAGCTGCATACAAAAATGGGGTTATGGAGGGATGTTTGGCCCAGAGAAATAGACTCCCTCAAGTGTGGAGGATTTAGTTTGTTCTTTTTTTTTTTCTTTTTTTTTTCAACAAACAATTAAAAAAAAAAAATCTGCTTCTGATTAGTGAAAGTTGGTTATCAACCCCTTCTTGTCTTTTTTTTTCCTCCTAAATGAGAGGTATTTAGGACCGTAGGAAGTGGTGCAGATATAAGGTTGTTTATCTGTGTTACGTGTAACACGGTGATCCGTTGGAAATTCAGATGTCAGTAGTGGCTCTGCTGAGTGAGGTGCTATGTGGGCAAAGAACAGGGGTGGTTCTGTCTCCAGGAGCACACGTACACCTCACTGGCACACTCTGCCAGTGCACTCTTACATCCAAACCAAGTGGGTAAATCCCAGATCCTCCCACTTTAAGAAAATGAGGATAATCTGTGTATCTGATATGACAGCAATGCTTGCGTAAGTGCTTTTTCTGGGTTAACTAGAGGGAAATATTTAAAAAAAAAAAGTGCCATTTCTATGGCAGACCTAAGTCTCTAAGACTCTTTATTATGTTGTGAATGGCTTAAGTTTACTGTGCTTCCTCCACATCTGTGGAAGATTCTGTGTACCTTGCTGTTTTTTTTCAGTTCCCTTTATCTTGCTAGGGCAACATAGTGATCTTGGTAGGTGCAGTGCTGATTAAACTGGAGCTGATCCAGTTTTCTTATTGAGTGGAAGTAAATATTGGTTATAAAAAAAACCCCAGAAGTTCAGTAGCGAAGCTTCCCTGCCACCCATTCCTCTTTTTCTGTCGTGAATCCCTTGCTGAGCCTTTCTTAGGCTTCATTTATCTCCTCTTTAACCTTAACAGGTCCCTTAACCTTTACACCTTTCCATAGTAAGCAGATTATGTCTTGTCATCTCCTAGATGAATTTATCTGCTTTGAGCAGAAGTTTGGACAAGGTAACCTCCTGAGGTCTCTTCCCATCAGAATTATGCTCAGGTCTGATGAACACACTGCATTTTCAGATCTCTTGTCCCGTGCCTTTACAAAGGCCTTAGAAGTGAGACCTTCTGATGCGTGTAGTGTGGCAATTTTGGGGGGTGTGTGGCTTCAAGTCACATTTAATCTGGATGGGGATTTCCTTTGCTTTTTGGTTAATTTACTTGTGGATCGGCGACGCTAACTTGACGCATTCTGCAACTGCTTGAATCAACAGAGGGAGCAGGACGTGTGCAAGGCAGGGGTAAGGCAGCAGCAGGACTGAAACTGCATCTTTTAGCAACAGGTCAGTAGGCATAAGTGTGAAGTGGAACTGCACCTACAGAGGAGCACAACTCTTTCTTGCCACCTTTTGCACCTTCTCATTCTAGATAAGCAAAGAGAGAAGTGAGGCAATCTGAGATGCAATTATTTTTTTTAGTAGCAAGATTTTACTTATGCAGATCATTTGATCCAAAGTACATCTTCAAGAGTTTAGAGGATTTATTTTGACAAACAACTGAGAATACCTGGGGCTTTAGTATTTAGTTACGTAACTTTCTCCAAAATAGTTTATCAGACAAAGAGTTTTTCTTCCATGTGCATGCTGCAATAACTTGGAGTAGTGAATAATCATTGTTCTATAGAAATTATGCTCTTGGCTGGAAGAGGAAGTCTGTGGAGTTTGATTTTTATCTTCAAGGGGCAGACTGATCGGAGGTTTCAGGAAGCCCTATGTGAATGTGTGCTGTGATGACTGGCAAAAAACATGGGGGTTTCCTACTGCAAGGGAAAGAGGATTACAAGAAGTTTGTTATCTTTTAATTCAGGACTAACACTTGTGTGCTGTGAGATACAAGAAGACAAAATGGGACTTCCCAAATACTAGCACAACTGATGTTAAAGGTAGAATAAATGCAGATGTGCTCATTCCGTCTTCACAACAGTCTGTAATGGAGAAATTCTTTTTCCTGCCCTGGTTCTGTGATGTAGAAATCCCTAAATCAGGCTCTCTGTTTTAAAACAAACAAACATCCCTAAGAATGCTGGTGTAAGCTCAGTCTTGGCTATTTGTATAAACACATGCAGAGTGTTGGGAGCCACTCTCCTAGGTGTGTCAGCCAACTTTTGACGCGCTGTCTGGAATGCTAACAGAACAAGTATTATGGCAGAGAGCTGGGAGGCAGCCCAAACTGGTCTTTTTGGCTGCTGCTTTATGAAGGTTTTCTGTTTTTGTTAAAAGTAAACTTCAGGAGTCTGTCCTTTTGCCATGTTTTCAGTATTTATTTATTCTTGAGTCATTTTGTGAGTTGCTAGCATACAGAGCATGGTTGAAATAGACAGAGAAAGATTGCACTAATTATATTGGTAAAGCGATCTCCAGGATAGCGACTGCTGCCTTGCAGTTTGGCACTTCTAAATTTTATGCTGATGCCGTGGATAAAGTTATGTTCTAAAACATGGTAATACTGTGAGGAGGTGAAAAAACCTCAAAGCTGCTTTTCTTCCTCCAGTCAGCCTGCCCCCTCACCAGTACCTAACATGAAATCCAACTTCTACCAAGGAACTTGTATCTGCAAGGAGAAGGCGCCAGAAGGCAACTCTGCAGTAAAGCTGGGAAGAGAACTCTAATGTCTGAAGATGCAGCTTTGAATTTTATCTGTGTATGCTTCTGCTTCTCAGCACTAGGTCTTTTTGTTGTTCTAGCGTGCGTTCCCTGTGAGAGGTTTTAAATGTTGAGAGTACTGTGCAAACCTTAGTTGTTTTGAGAGTTTTTGGGTTTTGTGCAGTGCAATTTGTATACTAACACCAGCAAGCATCTTCCAGTTGCAGGGAAGGGAGCTGTCAGCCGTGGGAATGTCGTGTTAGAATATTATGTAGTCAGGCTGCTTCTCAGACAACCAAATTCTGGGTAGACCATGCTTATCCCAGCTAATTGAGATGGATAAAATGCATTACAAGTTTACTATAGATCATGCTTTCAAGAAACAAGTTTTTATAGACACCTTGCAAGAAACTTCTTGTGGTTAAAATGCAGAAGCATCTCAACTATGGGGCAGGGACTTTAAGGGTTCTGCAAAAGCAAATTCTTCCTAGGGATCTGCAAGCTTAAATTAAACAATAGAAAAGAAAAGCTAGCTTCTTGTTATGTTGCCCAAAATATTTAAATTCTATTAGCATCTGCTGGGGAAAAGTGCTGAAAGAAATCTAATAGTATTCAATTACTTAAAAAAAAATAAATTGAGCATATTAAAAAAACTTGGCTACTGCAGTGTAACCATTCAAATGTAATCAGAAAAAGTGGAAATTGCACGAAGCTGGTTTGCATCAGCAAATTGTAATCATCAGCAGTAGAGATGATTAAGGCTTTTTTCTCGATGAATATCTTAGTCAACTAATATTTTAGCTTGTGGTATGTACCTTCTGGGATCATAACTATCACCATGAAAAGCAGAAATAAAATATGAACATTGGTGTTACTGGTACTGCAAATCCCTTCCGCAGATTGATGGGAAAAAGGACTGTATTTTTACTTGGCCTTAGTGGCTCCGATGTGTTTTGATAAGGCTTTTCTCCAGTTGAAGCACGGGAGTGCTAAATACAGGGGAAGAGCAACAGGAATGTGTATTTTGGAAGTTAGTATTTAATATGCAGTGAAAGAATTGGGGAAAGGTGGAAGTGGAGATATTGAACTAAATGGCCTATAAGAGCTCCTATAAATAATGTGTGTGTGTCTGCTGGGGACTATCTGGGAGTTTTGCTCTATTTGGCCACTCTGGCTTCTCCAGTTCTTAAGCCAGACAAATTTATCGTAGGCCCTCAAAGGAAGCAGACAGCTGAACTGGAACTGAGGTGGGACTGGCGAAAGCTAACGCAGGAGCAGACCAGCTCAGCACGCAGAATAATTGTTGGAGCTTTGGGTGTGCATTTCCTGGAGGTGAGGTGGTCTCCTAGATAGCCACTGCTACAGGAATGTGCGTTGGACCGAACCCTCCTCTGGAAGGGAAGCACTAAAAAGGGGTGTAGCAGCCAATAACTGAATTGTTCTAGGTTTGTGGGAACTCGAGGTTTAGCTTTGGCCTCTTAAGTTTGTGGTGGTAACGTGGCAGAGAGTGAAAAATTAGCGCTGTAACAGATGAGGGTGTGACTGATGGAATTGGCATGGACTTTTTCAAATAAAAAAAAAAAAGATTTTCTAGGGTGAGAGTAGAAGGTCCTTTGAAACCAATAAGTTTCGTGTGGGCTTAACAAGCTTGGATAGCTTCACATAGTAAAATTCGTTCTGACTTGCAGATTAAAACCAACTAATTACTGCATCTATTACAGCTATTCGGTTATGCCCTTTCTGGGGTACTTGGCCCTTGGTTTAGATGTCACAGATAAAACACAGCCTAGAACTGCCTATGGCTTGGCATTCGGAGATCAGGTTTTTTTCCTTTCCTTCTCTTTTGAGAGAATTTGGAGAGGTTGAAAAAGCTCAAGATTTAGAGCTTTTGCTATTCTTATTTTCTGATTAAGCTGTTTTCCTGCTCGTCTATCTCCCTGACTGAGGTAAGGAGGAACTAGAGAAGGGGCAATGCGTGCCCAGTGCTGTTATTCCATGGCATTGTAAAATGCCATTTATATGGCATTTTAATGTATCCTAAAGCAGAAAGCCTAGGGATTGTGTCTGTGAAATGAGGAAGTACTGAGGCGTGCTTGCCAGGGAGGGGATTTGAGAGCTCTTGCAAATAACTGCCAGAGTTTTGCTTGCTGTGCAGCTACCATGAGAAAGGTAAACATGATAGCACTTACCGAGACTGGAGTACAGCATAAGTCAGATTTGCTCACTGGAGAGTAGTACAAACACTTTTATTCTTGGCTTGTGGAAGATAACAAAATTAATTTTTACTTCTAGGCCGGATAAACTCTGCAGTGAAGAGACCGAAAGTGTACAGATCTGTATTCTTAAGTCTTTAGGCAGTGTTGAATTTTTAGTCTAAGAATGCAAGAAATTACTTCGCTGTCAGACTTGAGGAAATACTGTGAAGGAGTTCCGGTCGATCTAGAACTATTGGATGCTACTTTCATCCCTGTTTGTATGGAAACCCCTGCAGTGGTCTTGAGCTTTGCAATTTACCTATTGATAGTGCCTCTAGCCTGTGACTCCAAGGGCATAGTCCCATTCCAAAAACAAGGAAAACAAGATGCATTTTAAATGAGTAATTCAAATTAGGAATGAAACGAGCAATGTTTGCAGGTGGGGTAGTGGTGCTGGTGTTGGCAGCAGTTACTGTGGAGCACGTGCCTTCTGACAGCGTGCAGTAAGTCTCTGTCTGTGGCTTGGGAGGGGAGCAGGTAGGTTATTGTATAGTTTATCTGATACTGTTAAAATGTCACCATGCATAAGATGCATAAGCAGAAGGTGACAAATATACTTTTTGCTACTTGAAGGGTAGATTTCATCTCTACCATGCTTGGCTTTTGCTTTTTCAGAGGCGTTTCAGAGAGGAAACTGAAACTAAAGGAAGAGATAGGTGAGCCTATTTCTTGCAGACGCCAATGCTTCAGATACCCCCCTTTGATGGGCTGGGAAGATGGAGCTGTTGAGCTGCTGATCTCCGTTTTCTCAGGCTGTACTCCCACTACGGGATAAAGATCAATGTGCAGGAAGCATCTCTCATTGGGAATTACCAGTAATATTAATCATATTTGTCAGTATAAACTACAGCTTTAAAGTGGGGCATGGCTTGTGTGTCAGGTTGTAGATATATCGTGCGTGCCTCACTCACAGCTCATATTCACTTGGTTTTTGGGAAAAATGACTAGCCTGAGTGCAGACTTAGATGTTGGCTGAAAAATAGACTTCCAGAGATGGAACTCACCAGGAGTATCAGTTCCTCAAAATAAGGGGTTTTTTTTTGATTCCGAAACTTGCACTTAATGAATCTTACTGGATTATTAGCATCAAATGTTTTTGGTTATTTTTCTTGGAGGATTGACATGACTGTGAAGTATTACACTGTTTGACTGAGATTCAATGACCTTTCCTTATGGAAAGGAAAAGGCCCATTCGTGAAAGTGAAGTGCTAGTTTCCAATTAAGTCTGAAATCTTTTCTCTGGCTGATGACTTAAAATAGATTTATTCTTATTCCATAAAGTTGCTGCCTTTCCTTTTTGTGGTACTGCAATTTCAAACTCTGTTAAAATATTGGGACTTAAGCCAAACAATATCATTACTCAATATTAAACAAAACGTTTTATTGCTTTCATTTCTGAGCTAATGAGGGAGGCTAGAAACCTTAAAAAAGAAGAATGAAAACAGATTCTTCTGTAATTAGAGCTTTCGGGGAGCTGGAACTTTTAATTGATATAATAAATAGCATGGGACTTGCAGTAGTGTGGCAACATCAAGTATTAGTTATCATCTGGAAAAAAGACTGGACTGTCTACGAAGCGGCTTCAGTGTGCTTAATTACTGATTTGGTGGGGAATTTGACAATCATGTTTCGGTTCTGTTTATGTAGGTAATTCTAGAAGGTTTGTTCTCTGCAGAGTATTTTCAAGGACAAATATGAATTAGAGCTGCATATGTGGGTTATGGCTCCCGTATGCAGCTACTATGACAACCTTGGTAGCTGGCTAGGAGAGATCCATTCTTTGGCTTGAGCCTTGCGGCGGCGTTCGCTTCCACACTATTTACATTGCAACGTCGCCCTGACTCAGTTACAGCTGTTTCAACTTAAACACAAGCCCGTTGCCATAGAGATGATGTCCTGCATAGAAATAGGTCATGTTCTGCCGTTTTCGGTGCGCTGACGAAAGGGAGGAGCAGAGCTGCAGGCTAGCGAAGGTGAATGGGCAGCGTGCATCTGCCGCAGGGCTTTTCTTCATGTTTGGAAAACGGCTTTAAAATCAAGTGGGACCGCTCTGTGGCTCTGGCCTCTTTCACACTGCCCCATGTGTGACGTGTTCTGGGTCTGACCGCAAAGCTGAACCAGAGGAGGGCTGAGCTTGGTCTCTGCCCTCCGCTGATTTCGGTTCCCGACCCAGAGCAGGACTTCAGGAAGGCAGTGACAACAGCCGGCCAAAACGCTGCGTGAGCAAGCGTCAGCCGAGGGCCGGGCTGTGCGAATGCCGCAGCCCAGAATAGCTGCTGCTTGCCGGTGCCTGGGACTGCTGAATGAGTCCCGGTGCTGCGCTGACCTGCGCCTACCCACGGCCTGATCCTGCGGCAGGCGCAGGCTAGCCCGACTCACTGGCAGTGCCTGGTGCCTGGGAGCTGCCTGTGGAAGGCGAGAGAGAGATCTCTGCCCGAATCTTACTTACCAAGGGAAGTAGTTTTTGAGAGTTGTTAGGAAGGTATGCTAATCCTAATTAGAAAAATAAGTGAAAAGCTATTTGTGATTTTTTTTTTTTTTTTGTTGTTGTGAAAATGACAGTGGCTCATCTGTTGCACAGTAATTATTTTTTTCTTAAACTCTCTGCCCTACTAAAAATGTTCTATTTTCTTCAGTTTGTTAATCAGCTCTTCAGGGTTTAGGATATGGCTTAAAGGAGGTAAAATTGACAGAGATGTATGTGTATCTGCCTTGCACAGGTAAAATAAAACCTCATCCAAAAATTATATTCTTTCCTGATGAGCTGCCTTTTCCTCACATCCTACCAACGCTAGTAATGAGGCTCTCCAGACCACTGGATGCATTTCCCAGAGATAACGCTTCCAGCTGATGCACACATTGCTTTTGCAGCCAGGAGGGTGCTTTTGCAAATTAAGGATGTAAGTGCTCAACACACTCCAGCTCAAACAAGTGGTAACCGATTAAGTTAGCTTCTGAAACTGACATCTGCTGTCTTTCTTTAAGAACCCACTGCTCAATAAATGATTCTTGTTTTCAGATATAGACTACTTTTCACTCAGAAAATCTCTTTTCAGACAGTTCATTTCTAAATTGCTGGAGTTCTTGCTCTGCAATAGCTTTTGCTGCTTCGAGATGTTTATCTCGACCCGGTGTATGCAGGCCTTATTATATTACAATAGCATTTTGATGCTGTAGCACATCAAAAAAATGTTTGGTGCTACATGTCTGGACAACAGCCTGAATTTCTCCTCATCTCACAGCCTGACTTAAGGTTAAAATCTACAGCTTTGTTATTTCAAGTGACCTGCTGCATGTTAGAAATTGAGTTAGAGCCAAGATTAGCTACTCCGTTGAGTTTATTTTTGGTGGTTTTTCTAATAC
>WHYT01016370.1:221173-237555 GCA_009806455.1 Tetrax tetrax
CACAGTAATTATTTTTTTCTTAAACTCTCTGCCCTACTAAAAATGTTCTATTTTCTTCAGTTCGTTAATCAGCTCTTCAGGGTTTAGGATATGGCTTAAAGGAGGTAAAATTGAGAGAGATGTATGTGTATCTGCCTTGCACGGATAAAATAAAACCTCATCCAAAAATTATATTCTTTCCTGATGAGCTGCCTTTTCCTCACATCCTACCAACACTAGTAATGAGGCTCTCCAGACCACTGGATGCATTTCCCAGAGATAACGCTTCCTAACTTGTCTGCTTCCAGCTGATGCACACATTGCTTTTGCAGCCAGGAGAGTGCTTTTGCAAATTAAGGATGTAAGTGCTCAACACACTCCAGCTCAAACAAGTGGTAACCTATTAAGTTAGCTTCTGAAACTGATGTCTGCTGTCTTTCTTTAAGAACCCACTGCTCAAGAAATGGTTCTTGTTTTCAGATATAGACTACTTTTCACTCAGAAAATCTCTTTTCAGACAGTTCATTTCTAAATTGCTGGAGTTCTTGCTCTGCAATAGCTTTTGCTGCTTCGAGATGTTTATCTCGACCCGGTGTATGCAGGCCTTATTATATTACAATAGCATTTTGATGCTGTAGCACATCAAAAAAATGTTTGGTGCTACATGTCTGGACAACAGCCTGAATTTCTCCTCATCTCACAGCCTGACTTAAGGTTAAAATCTACAGCTTTGTTATTTCAAGTGACCTGCTGCATGTTAGAAATTGAGTTAGAGCCAAGATTAGCTACTCCGTTGAGTTTATTTTTGGTGGTTTTTCTAATACATGAATGTGATTTGAATTTAAAATTTGGAGCTAACGTGGAGGGTTGTGTTTATCTAACATGGCCAGTGCCATGTGAAATGCATGACCAGTGCAGATGTTCTCATGATTACTGGCTGTGGTTTTCTGGGGGAGTTGTGTGTTGTTACGGGTATTCCCCTCCAGCTTTTGCAGTGCCAATGTAATGCGGATGATTAAACTGACTTTCCTGATGTTCCCCCTGTGTATTTCTCCTTTGTGTATTTAGGAAGGAATTTTCTTCAAGATAATTCTAAAGTAGTCTAAAAAAAACTCTTGAAGTCACCAGTTAATGGAGCAATTAAAGTTAGGATATCCCAGCCTACTTTGAAAAGAAAATTGAATACTTAAAACTTCGAGGTTTATGCAGGCTGATCGTGGGAGTACAGGCTTCAGTTCTGCAAACTGCTTCACGTGAGTGGAAAACTTGTAGGTCGCCCTTAACTGTTCGTGTATCTTCCAAGTGTTACCTGTATCGCGTTCCCTTTTCTCCAGAGCGCGGTAAGTCTGTCAGGAGCAGAACAGGGAGTTCTTAAACTTTAATCCTGGAGCAGAGAGCTGGATAATCCAAATTTTCAGCTGGATCAGACCAAAGTGAGCGTTGAGCTTCTCTGCCTCAGCAGTGTGCTTTGCTCCAGAGCTGCCCTTTGTGAGGTATCAAGGCGCTCGTGTCGTGTTTGCAGAGCCGTTACGCCGAACCAGCTCTGTACAAGTGATAAGCTATGTTGTAGAGAGTTAATCAAAATGAAGGAGATAGTGTCCTCTAATTCAGCAGCTCTTCAAGATCAATTCAGCAGCGTATGCTGCTATTTTTACCCGGTGGATCTGTTGCCAGTCCACAGAACACGTTTTGGAGTGAAGCATGAGAACGCTGAGCGTTATGAAAGTAACTAAGCTCATTGGTGACAAGGGAGGGCTTTGCTGTATTAACTGTGATGTTGTAATATCTCTGTCTAATTAGCTCTTCTACTAATTAGATTTAGAGCAATTAAAAGATTTGAAGACTTCTGAGCAGTTTTTTGAAAGGACTGTAAAATCTAGGTACATGACTTTCTTTCAGAAGGAGCATCTTGGTGTATGCTCACTGCTGTCAGTAGCTGACTTAGATTAGTTTCCAATTAATTATTGAAGGCTGTACGTAGTCTATCACTGTTACCGCTGTCCTAGTACTAGATGTGTAACTTCTCTAAAGATCTGGGTGTTCTGCAAAGACTGGCAGCCATTTGGTGTTGAGTTCAGCAGAGGCAGAAACAGAAGACGCACACGTAGTGCTCTCATGCAGAGAGATTATATTTTTCTTGGTTTAAAATAAACTATTTTGATTGAAAGCATCTGCTTTTTCTTTTGCATAACAAAAATGTTTTCCAAAATTAGTCTTCTAAAGCATAAGTCTCTGCAGTCGCCTGCAGAGATTTTTATCCAAAAACCAGCCGTTGAATTTACAAAAATGTGTTGTGCTTAAAACTATTGAGATGAAGTCTTACTCATGATCTTTCAGATTCACAGAGAACCTTTAGCAAATATTGCTGTGGCTCTCTTCCTTAAAGAGCTGTAAAATTCTAACTTTGAATTTCTGTCCTGTCTGGAGTATAGATTAAAGGTTTAAGCTCAAAATATACAAGGAATTGGTTCAATCAGACTAGTTTAAGCCTATTAACTGTAGTATCTGTTTAGTAACTTGGTCATTCTGAAGCTTTCATGCTGTGAGAACTGAGCTGAGTATCTCTCCGAACGAAGATCCCATCTTTGGTTTTGAGTGCTCAGTAACAGAGCTGTCGTTTCTAGTAAGGGATGAGACACTTCTCATTCTTTTTGGAAAAGGGTAGGGGGCTCCGATTGCGGGGAGAATGCTGTTGGCTTTGTTACGTACTGAGACAGAATTATGCGGTTGGTATTGTCGATTTACGTGCTTGCCATGCTAGGGAGATCATAAAGCAGGATCTGTAAGAAACGTCACTGCTTCAGTAGTGTGCCTGAAGGGTCCCGTTTAGATGGAGGGCACACGGAGACAACAGCTCAGTCGGCAGCAAGCTGCCGAGAGCGTCTTTTTCTTTTGTATTTAACACTGATGTCTCCTCTTCGCTTGCTCTGGAAGAGAGCGCACCAGAAACCCACGTCTGGAGGAGTCCCGCAGCATGCTTAGGGATTCCGGCGCGCTTGCCTAGAGCTAGGAAAAGCTGCGCGCTCTTGAGCTGAGCTTAGGCCAACAGCTCTGCTGCGTTAGTCCAGGATTGCTATTGATTTACCACGAGCTCTTAGGTGAAGTACCCAGATGTATGCTGTGGGCAAAATCGGTATGCGGTGATGGGAGAAGAGTGAAAAGCTGTCATGGGAGCTGTTATAGCGTAGATTGATCAGATGCTTTAAAAATAAGATAATGTGTCTCTGTGTATTAGCAGCGCTCCTGTTTCTTAGGCACTGCAGTTTATTTTCCAACTGAAACATTCAAATAAGGGAGCTGATATGTAGTTTGGACCAGAATTTTTCTTGACAACTTAGGTTTGTCAGAAATAATTTTTTTCCTCTCACGCACATGTAATTACATGTTAAATGCTCGTCACTACTGAAGGATGCCGCTTCCTCCTAGAAGCTGCTGTTAAAATTGTTTGACTCTGCCTCCTGAGTACCAGCTTTCAGTGACTTTTACTTTTGGACTTCCCTGTGAAGGACTTGATGAGTTAAAGGGTAATGCGCTTGGCACAATTCCTACCTATGTGTATAACACTTCATGAAGTTGGTTTAGCAGCATGAAGAGAAGTAAATATTCTGCTTTTTCCCTTTACCATCTCCAGAGCAGGGAAAGCTGAGCAGCAGTAGAAGGGGCAGAAGTTGCTGAAGGTTGTTTTATGGGCCAGTGTTAGAGGAGCATCTGAGTCTCCTAGGTGTTGGACTAACCAGCTGGTAGGTTGCTTAACTCCGAAAGGATTGGAGGCTTATTTACTTTGACCCTTATTCATTACAGAAATGATCTCTGTAATAGGAGTATTTCAGAAGCAAGCGCTCAAGATGCTGGAATAAAACCACTAGTGATGGTTAGCATAAATGTTCTTTTTGCCTCAATTTTCCGAAAGGACCTGTTATTAAGATAAGTATTTCTAAGTGAATGTGAATCAGAATAGAATAGCTAATGTGCTGTGCACTGACCTTCTCAGCTTTGAAGTAGGCTTCATAGGAGAAATCCTTAATGGATTCCAGGAATAATCCTTTGGCATTGCAGAACCAAATCTGAGACTTCTGGTTAGAGAGAAGTACTTAATGTCTTCATCATTAAAGGGTATTTTGTCTGCTTGATGTTGCTCAGCAAACCAACTGGAAAAAACCACTTTGCTTAACTTGTATGGCTCTTGTGTCTCCACCTTCTGGAAGCTGATAGCAAATAATTTAATATCAGTGTACTGAGTTAATTAACTGGAAAGCAAGTGTGTCTCGAGATATGTTTTGACCCTAGTTCAAGGATGCTATCAGGGTTTTGTTTTAGTTATAGCAGCTAGTCTAGGGAGCAAATGATTGGGATGAAAATTCTCCTTAAGCTGAAACTGTCTTTTTTTAAATCTCCTCTGCAGAATGTGTCAGACTGACGTTAGCCAGGAGGCTAGCTGGTTCCGCTGTACTGTGGGCATACTGTTGTAAAAGAATCGAGTGCAATTGTAATGGTCCAGATTACCTCTTCCCTCCGTTGCCATCTGAATGTTCTTGGCGTATGTTTTCAGAGGTGAAGAACTATGAGTGATAATTTCTGAGAGGACTGCCTGGTCCACCACAGGCAGTGTGCCGAAGGCTGTGCCTTCCAAGATAAACTGTGCCTTGTATCAGATCTGCGAGACAGCCGGAGGGCAGCGCTTCAGAGAAGCGCGCTCAGGATTTGGTCTCCCTCTCGTTTGTTTTTTGGGTGCCATTTTCTTTGTGCTGTTCCATACCTTGGGCTGTTCCCTGGCCTGCAGTGTTGTAACGCGGATCAAATGATCATCGTGGTTCGTCAGACTAAGAGGTCAGTTGGCTGCAGGCAGAGCCATGAGCTGTGAGGGAAAGCTTTCTAGCCTGTTGTCACGTGGTGGTTGTTCACAATAGCCTTTTCCCGGGATTTAAATCTTCTTCCCTGGCCGTTCTTGTGCCTTTTCAGGTTGCAGCTGCTCCCTGGTGGCTGCCTGTGAAGGGAGCCAACTGGAAGCACCCCGAGGGTCCTGACTCCAGTATCGCCCAGAGGTAAGCCGTAAGTGGGCACCAGTTACAACAAACAGTGCTTGTAAATATACCTGTGAACTTGGGCAAGGAATGGAGGTGCAAGAAACAGTTTTTAGTTATAACTTGCTTGCTGCTGCTTCTGTGACTATTTTCACATCTTCTAGCGTGTTGTGTGTAACGTTCAGAGGTCGTATGGTCGATGGCAGTCGTATTTCAAGAAGGTCTGTAAGCACTTTCCACCCAAGGGAGAAGAGACCATGCTGAAATGTGCTTCAGGGTGTTTTCTATTCACATTTATACATCAGCAGTGAAACAGAGTAGGTCTTCAGAGGATCAGCAACTCGAGAGGATTCAGTGCAGATCTGGTTTTGGAGAGGAAGACTAAATATTAGCTGCGTGCGTAGTCTGGGAGTCCACGTAGCGTGTCCTCCATCTGGGAGCTGGAGGCCTGTCTCTGGCAGCAGGCAACTGAAGAGCTTTGTGCCTTTTAACCTGTTCTGGCTTTGTAGGTTGCTTATTGTGGAAAATCAGTTGTAACTTTGTTATCTAGAAGCTTTGAATACTTTGGAAATTTTTTTTTTCTTTTTTTCCTTAGCCTATAGATAGTGCTGTGCTTTGCTAGCATAAACCTTGAAACTTGCTGATCCGTCTTCACACAGTCTCTTTCAGTTCAGGAGCAGAATGAGTTTTATGCCTAGCAAATCAAAAAGCTTCACTTTGCTCAGGTGCTCTTTGTGGCCAGTGCAGAACTAGCTCTGGGCTGCAGATGTCGAAAGCTGTTGTTGCAGCTGGATGTATCACTGTGTCCTTACTCGGATGCGACTGCCTTTCTCTCAGTAGGCAAGTGGCAATGAAGTTGGCACTAGCTACTTAATCGACTAGTTAAAGTTTCTAAACTCCTGTTTGAAATAAAGTCAGACTCTAGCCTAGATCTAGTAGATGCTGGCATGTTTCTGAGTCCTCCGAGGACAGGGCTGTATTAGTATAACATCACCTGATGGCTGAACTCCTCAGTAACAAGTCCGTTGCCTGTTCTCCAAGGGCGGTGAAAGAATTATCTCGGGCAAAAATAGAGATAATATTAGGAGGAGTTGTTAGGGGGAGACAGAAATTGAGGTCACAGTCAGCAGATAAGAGCTGGAAACATGCCATGTAAATCTAGTCTTGTAGAAGCGTGGCCCAAACCTAACCGCGTGCAGCTACTGGTGAACTTGCCGTGTGGAAGCGGTCTAATGGAGCAGGAGCCGTGTGCTGGCCTCTTAAACGAGGCAGGAGAGACAAGTTCACAGCAAGTCCTCTGTATCCATCTTCAGTACCCTCAGCTCCTGAAGTATCTTGGTCTGTTAGAGGCTTGGATGGGGAGGATCCTTGTGAAAAGAATGACTAGGCGTTGTTTCTGTCTTTTTCTGGAAAAAGAGACCAGGATTGTACGGGCAGTGCTGGAAGCAAACTACAGGAAAGATGTGAGCTTTTGTGTAAACTGTGGACTGCTTGAAACACAAAAAGAAAAATACTTTTTTATTACATTGCTGCAGTTCACAGTTTCCTGTATTGGGTGCTGCAAAAGATTATGTTGCTAGGAGTGAGGACTCTTTCTTATCTTACCTCTCCCTCAAAAAACCCCCAACTGACAGCAAAGAGAGAATCTGCCACAACGAGAAGAGTACGGAGGGGAGTGAAGAGCATTTGCTGTTGGATTGCAATGTAAATTTTCCTATTGAGAATCTTGGCTTCCTCTTAAGATACTATTAAACTAGCCTGGCAGGGAGTAGTAGAGCTGCAGGCACCTATGTTCCCACCTTAGCCAGTGTATTGGTGGCTCTTCACGGCTCCTGGGTGCAGCAGGTTTCTAAGGGGAGACCATGAGAAAGCACGAGCTATAAACGTCTGTTCCTTGTGTGGAGCCGTACATTAAAGCATGACGAGACAAAAAGAACTTATTTTTTTTTCTCTTATTTTTCTCTGTTGGCTGTATTTCCCATCCAGCATCTACTAGTAGCTTGCTGTCTGTCTTTATGTAGATTTTTTTTTTTTCTGTAAAAGTAGTCTGGTAGCTTGTCCAGTTGTAACTGAACTGCAAACTTCCCCACAGTCCTTTGTGGCCGCCGTTTGAGTTTCAGAAAGTGCTTGTGCTATATCACAGTGAGATTGCCTCGTTCTGCTGATGATCTTGTCCTGTTTATTTTGTTCCCCAGAATGGATCATCCAGTTCTCCATGTTTCCTGGAATGACGCTGTGGCGTTCTGCGCATGGGCGGGGAAACGATTACCAACAGAGGCTGAATGGGAATACACCTGTCGGGGGGGCCTTGAAAATAGGTACCTGTCACAAACGTGCCCCTGATAAATGTTTAAAACTGGGATTTACCAGGTCAAGAAGAGTTGTGTGGGTTTTTATTACCCTCTGTGTCTCTTCTTGGCTAGTGTGTACATCTGTGGTAAATGCAACACTGAGTTACTCTGAACGGATTCTTTTAGGTGAGTGAATTTCTCTGATTGCCTCCATGGTGTATTGTAACCTGAACTCTGTAACGGGAGGAGAAGGCAGAGAGCCCAGGAGAGCAGGAGAGGTGACAAAATGCCAAGACACAGGACTCCTGCTGTTGCAGGTATAGCAAAGGAGCTTAGTGCCAAGGCCCAAAGAGTTGCAAGAGAGCTTAAGAAGTAAAAAAACCTACATCACAGCAACTGTAGGGTCACTGGATCCACCTGGCTGTGGGCTTGGAGAGGAGGGGAGGACAAGGTGAATAATGGATTTGTCTTCTCCATCCTGTGTCCTGGCCTACCTACTGCACAGATCAGTGCTCCCTTTCCCTCCTTCATCTGTGAATTGTCCTCAAAGATCCCTTGTTTTCCCTGAAAACCTGCTAGGTGTTGGTACAAATGGAACTGGAATACAAACAGTTCTCCAGGGTAAAGTGGGGAGAAAGGAGGGGGAGGATGGTGTGTGTCTCGTCTATTTTTTCTTTTTTTTTTTCTTTTTTTTTTTTTAAATGCAACTGTTTTTCTTTATGTCTTATAACAGACTTTTCCCATGGGGCAATAAGCTTCAGCCAAAAGGTCAACATTATGCCAACATCTGGCAGGGAGTGTTCCCAACCAACAACACTGCAGAAGATGGATACAAAGGAACCGCGCCTGTAAGTGTCTCACAAGGAATTAATCAGATGGAAATGAACTTTGTCTTCCTAAAGTTGAGGTCTGTGTTCAACACAATCAACCATGGCTGCTTTCCATCCCTGTACTCTTTTCACCTTCAGATTTTTGAAGTTACAGTGTATTTCACTGCAGGCTTGAGTATTACCAAGGGACACTTTTAAAAAGCTAATTGAAAAGTAAAGATTACTTTCCCTTTTAACTTTTAGTTCCTCTCAAACTGACCTCTTTTCCCCTTGCCAGTCAGTTTATAGTCAGATGCTGAAATACTCTCTGCCTGCACTTTCGGCATTGCAATTTTTGGGTGGTAGTTCTTGAGGCACAAAAATCATGCAATAGTTTAAAAGAAATCAAACTTCCCTTTTTGGAAGGATTGAATCTGTCTAGTGTTGCCAACAAAGGAGTGGAATTTTAAAGGCGATCAAGGGTGTGAGTGAATTTTGCAATGGCACTTTCAGGAAGTCCCAAAAGCTTCATCAGCAGAGAAGTCTGCATACGCATGAGCTGATAGCCACCCTTGCTTTTCTCTTATGGGAAGGGGGATCTGGAAGTTGGAAGCATGGGCATGGACCACTAAGGCTACGTGCAGCTCTGTTGGTCAAACAGTGCTGCTCTGCAGAGGATCAGTCTCCAAAACCGACGAGAAGATGCTATGTGCCGTAGTGAGAACGTGGAGGATGGTAATGGCTCATTCTCCCATTCTGTTTGATTTAAATGCAGTATGTACAAGTGCTATAGTTCTGCACTACTTTGGTGTCTGCTTTTGAGATATGAAGGCAGAAGCTCCTAGTGAAGACAAATGCGCCTTTGGCAGACCGGTCTTCAGGATGAGAAATTGTATTTCATGCTGAGTGGCTTACAGAACTGGCACTTGTGTTCTACGTCTCGTGCAGGTCACTGCGTTTCCTCCCAACGGCTACGGCTTGTACAACATGGTAGGGAATGCCTGGGAATGGACCTCTGACTGGTGGGCCGTTCGTCATTCGGCAGATGAAGCTCACAACCCTGTAAGTATTTCACATGAAGCAGAGTTCCTTCTTGCTCCTCTGACCTGGTTGCTGTTCGAAAGGCCGCTGTTCTTTGCTCCTCTGCTGCATCTGGGTGGGATGGACTGTGTCCTGGTGAGTTAGAAGTATCACACCACAAGTCATCAACATTAGAATTGTAGTGCTGTACTGTGATTTTTATTTATTTCTTTGTTGGACAGGCCTCCACAGGGGGTTACCAGCTGAATGATTCCAAACAGGCATCCTATTACATAAGTCAGGGATTTACCAATGCAGTAAATAATTTTTTTATTATTATTTTTTATATTTTTTTTCTTTATTTTTTTTATTTTTTCAAAAAAAATAAAAAGAAAGACTTGTTAGTTTACATTGCTACAAGCTGTACTTTTTTTTTTTTTTCTTTTCCTCCTCAGGTAGAGAACAAACCATTGAGTTACCTTTATAGCTTCTACTCACTTGTTTAAAACTCACCATGTAGTAAAGCTGATGTTTGTAGGGAGAAGTAGCTTAGGAGGCTTTGGGAGGTAAATCTGTGATTTTCTTTGTGGCAGGTAGGGAAAGAGGTCCTGCGGGGCGAGCGCTTACGTGGGATTTCTGCTGCAGTATCTCAGCAGATTTCAGTTCTAGTGTTGCATCTCCTTCTCTCTCGTTTATTCAGGAGGACCAATTCTGAGAAATGCACTGCTCTGCTCTCACAGCACTTGTGTTTTCAGACACAGTTATCTGAAATGAGAAAACCAATTAAACCTAACGGGGCAGGAGCTCTGGTTGCTGCAGGATTTCAGTATCTCTGTGCTGTGGTCTCTTACCGTAAGTGTAGACTTCCTTCAGTGTGCCGGACATAACTGGAGGCCTTTCTGGGAAGTCAGTAATTGGAAGCTTGAGGAACTTGCTAGACTTCTGTTGTTCTGTACATTGCAGAGGTTGACATTCTGCTGTTCTTCCAGGAGGATGTGTCTAGCAAGAGAAATCAGACTCTTTTTGGGGTGTAGGTTGCTCTAATCTCTGCGAGCAGTTCCATCACACAGGTGGAGAGCCTGGAGACCTCCTAACCCTGCCAGTCAGTTGGCCAATTTCAAGTTGCTTGTATCCCAGTAAGATACCACAAGTCTCTCCAGTTACTTCAGCTGTATGTTGGACAGTGTGCTCCATACATCTTCCCAAGTAACCAAAATGCTTGGGACTGTTGCTTTTTTTTTTTTTTTTGTTTGTTTGTTTGATTTCAGATAGGATGGACTATTCTCTAGTTTTTGCTGGTAGGCAGTCTTGGTGGCCTAGCAATGGCTAAAGAACCTCCTTTGCCCTTGGGACCTTGGCCATGTGTATCTCCATCTACTACCTTTCTCACGTACTGCATAAATTTGTAGGGTGGGGTTTGAATATTTCATAGTAATCAAAATTTTCTGCCAGTTTAGTTTCGGTAATTCAGCAATAATGGAAAGCTGTGCTGCAGGAATTGTCTCTTGAATGTCTAAGCACACCTGTCTTGTTCCAGCATTGACTCACGGCTTGCGTACATAGCAGCTGAAATTTGTATCAAACTTAGACTTAGCGTTCAGACTGCTTCTTTAGACTTTTTTTTTTTTTTTCCCTGTTTGCATACTGATTGATTAGGAAAGAAACATCTGCTGTCTTGCAGTTCTGTTTCCATTCTGGTGGGTGTTTTCTATGCAACTAAGGGTACATATTTTTGTACCTAATGAGTGGAAACAAGGCCAGTTTAAGAGCAGCATTTCTAAAGATGAAGCATGGAGCAGCTAGCAGAATGTAAATTTGGACAAAAGTGAAGAACAATAGAACCAGAAAACTTTGCAATATCAAAGGAGGTGAATATTGATTTGATTGCAGCCTGATAAGTTGGGTTAACGTGATGGTGAGAAACAAGTGTTGTGTCATTCTTTGTGAAAGCAGCTATGAGTTTGCTTCAGGTTTTTAAATTCAGCACAAACATTTGGCAGACACTTAAAATATTTTTAAAATAGGTGTTAACATTTATGTTTTTAGTTTTGTTGGTTTTTTTTTTTAAGTTGGGAACAGATTGTCAGAATCTAGTGTCTGAGGCAGAGCACTTCAAAGTGAATTCCAAAGGGCTTTTCTGATTAAATTGATCAGGAAACTGAATCTCCTAATGTGAAAAGGTGTCCCAAAATAGCCAGGCTGCAGTACCTTCGGAGACATTAAAAATGATTAGCACCGTATCTCTCAGAGCCAATCTCTTAAGTCTTCCCAGAGTATAAGTCAGCGTAACCTATATATAGGATGCGTTCTTTCTGCCTGGAAGGATAGGAATTCTTCCAGAGGGTCAGAGCTCAGTGGAAGTCTTTTAACATATTTAGTTTAACATCTGAAATCTGCAGTTCTCGAGTACTGCAGAGATCTGGGCTATACTGTGGATCAGTTTCAAGGAACGTATAGAATTTGGCACACAATTATTCTTTTCACCATAATTGATTGGCTTGCATTCATAAATAATTACCAAGAGCAAAAATAAACTGGAACACCTGAAAGTGCTGTGTCAGTTTGCTGCTTTTTAAGGTATTAGATTTAAATTACGCTCTAGCAAAGGGACAAACAATCTTCTCCCTCTTCTTTGCCAGGTGTAGGACCTGTGCAGGTAAGTACTGAGGCTAAAGAAACAAAGCTGGAGGATTTTTCTGCAGCTCAAGAAGCATACAGAACGCAGAGCTCAGTCCCGCGTCCTTGCAGTTCTCAGCTCGGGGTGCCAGGTCCTCCGCTTGTGCAGACTTTCTGTAAAGGTTGAATCAGACACTGACAACTAAAGCTCTCCTCAGCTACTCGACTCCAGACACTTATCTGTATAGTAACAGTGGTTTGCTCAAAATGTAAGGAGCAAGAGGCTTTTCTTTTGAATTCTACTTCTCATCAGTCTGTGTAGTGAGCTGCAAATGTCTCTGGTCGTTCTGACTCCAGCAAAAGGCAAGTCTCTGCGTTTTACGAGCCTACAGGGTCGGTGGAGACCGGTGTACGGTACTTGGACTATGGTGAGAGCAGGTACACAGGATGTATTTGGTGAGGTTTGAAGTAACAAATGTATGTGACCTTACTTGTCACCTGGAACACCGTGAAATGTCCCTCCATTCCGTGTAAGCTGGTGGGCTTGTTACTCTCCCAGAAAGAAAAGGAAGCATCCAAGCCAGTACCGTTGACTTGGTGCAGCAGGCTAGTCCAGCGGGATCGTGAGCAGAGCAGAATCAGCCACATCTAAAATGGAGAGCTTGTACACATGGAAACTGAAATAAGTTCTGAATTTCAAGTGGAACAGAGGCACAGTTGTGTCCTGCTCTTCTAATTTCCCCTCATCTCGCCGCATAGTTCTGTGTTCACTCCCACTAAAGCCGTTCTAAGCAGAACTTGGTTGTGCGTTTGGGTTTAGGCTGTTCTGCCATGGCTGCTCTCCAGTACACGTTGTGTTCTGGGGATACTTAATTAAGGGAGTCTTTAATTGAGCCAGGGCCAGGAGATCAAGGAGCTAGCTGTCCTGCTGCTGTTCTCTGCAATTATTTTGCTGGCACTTGAAAACATCTTGGAGTTGCACAGAATGGGGCCACGTACCGGTGCAAAGACAGTCTTGCAGCATGGCTTAGTTGTGTAGGTGAAGGATTTGTCTGTGGTCAGCCTCAGCTTGGAGGGAATTATAAAATCCACTTGAGCAAATGGAAAACTGATACTTCAACTCCTCCAGTACTGGCAGTGGGTGGAAAGCCAGAGCACTGCTGCTGCCAGAAGTAAGTACTGGGCTGATTTTTCTCATGAGTGAAAAAAATCCACAATTTAAGACAAACTCACAAAAACCATTTCTGTAGTATGTCTTGCAGCTGCTGTTTGGTGCACAAGGGCAGGACTAAGAAGCACCAGGGTTGGTGTTTTGGGTTTTTTTTTGTTTGTTTGTTTGAAAAATGTCAGTGATGATTTGCCAGGCAGTAGCCAAGTGTGTATGTGAGATCAGCCAAACCACAGTCCCTTCATGGGGCTGTTTTAATTGTGGTGCCTTCTGGCTCAGATTTTTTGTATATGGTGCATAATTTCTCATGACCTGCAGTTTCTGTTTGAAAACTGATTTAGCGCAAAACAGAGTGGCTGTGTAGCTGACTGAGCATAGAAAATTATGGTGCGAATTCGGAGAGTGCTTTTTTGAATGAAAGAAATACAACTTCCTTTGTCATTTAAAAAAAAAACATTCTGTGATGTATTTAATAACTCTTTAAAGATTAATCCTACTTACAAGCTTTGGTAATTGAATGCACAAGCACTTGTAATTATGCAATCAGACTATAATAGGTCTGTTACAACATGATACTACAAAATAAACTTGACAATATACAGTGAATTCTGTTCTTTAAGTCTGGGATCAAAGTCTGGGCAGCTCTGGCCCTTTGCATGTGGACAGCAAATGTCCTTCCACTTGAGTGCCGGTGGCACACTTCTACAGGTAACGGCATGGAGCAATATTGTCTGATGGAGGAAAGGTTTGCTTGTTTTAATCAAATGTGACCTTAATTGCCATGCTCTGATTAGTTTTTATTATGGGCAGGCACAATCACAGCAGATTTTCCTTATCTATAAGGAAGGTAGAAGCATGAGCAAATTGCAGGCTTTCTCTTTTTTTAATTATAAGAAATGTGATACACAGTTGTAACATTGTCTGGCCAAAATTAAATAGTGTTTGTACACTCTTACTTTACCAAATATGTTAAATGCATATATTATTCTAGAAAAGCTGTTGACTGGGAGGATCTTGACTTTTCAGCATGCTGTACCTGAAGTCTGTGTAGTTCTGTGGAAGACAAAGCAGTGAAGTTTTTTGGAGCTGGTTTTTTTTTTTTTTTTTTTTTTTTTTTTTTTTTTTTTTTTTTCACTAATCTCTAAACAGCCTGTGCTCAGACTATGAAACATAGCCCATAGCTGTCAGACAGGCAGCCACTGTTTCTCCAACTCATGTCTAGTGATTTTCTGCTTTTCCAAGAACTTTGCCTGTTTTATGATAAACTCTTTACCTCCAGTGGTTTTGAAGTGTTTGGTAATAGAACAGATTTATATCAATTCTAGGGCCGATTTCAGAAGCACTTCAAATAAATCCCACCCAGTACACTGCAAACGAACACACCATTAGAGAGTTGTTGCTCGTAAGTGCGGTGCTTTCTGCAGACCTCTCTAGCTGTCATGGTCCCACGTGATAACACGTGTGGTACACAGCGACCGGGAGATGCTGCACAATGTCTACTGCAGTCACTAACCTGTGATTCAGACCTGATTTTGGACTGGAAGGGAGAAAAAGCACGGAGCATTGGGCCCCTCATGGCAGCTGGCCCCCAAGCAGCGCGCCTGCCTTTAGAAAGGTGGAGTTCTGGGTTCCTTCTGCAGGCTCGTGGGTCTGCGTGTTTGTTTCACAGCAGCGGGACTGATGAGAATCACAGATTTCACGACACGTGCAGGCCAGCGTGTGAATATTTCCTACTATCTCAACAGGAAAAGTCTGAAACTGATCTGTTTTCAAAGATCATACTCTGATTGCCACTGTGCCTTCTCCAGCGTGTTGCCAGGTGCTTTCCAGAAACAAAGCACAAGGTGCTCTGGGCCAGTGGGCAGCAGCTGGGATGTTAAATATTTGCAGTGGGGAGGGAGAACAATTCCTCTCGCCTGCCTGCAGGACTTTTACAACATAATTATTTCAGGCTTTCTGGTTCAGACAGACACGGCTGAAATTGGTTTACTTTGAATATTTATGGCTGCTCCTCCTCCATCTCCCTGTTCTTACAGCTTTTTACCTTTACCCCGTAACTGGCAATTGCTCTTCCCCGAATACTAACGGGTGTCCTCCACAGAAAGGGCCCTCCTCCGGGACCGACAGAGTGAAGAAGGGTGGATCCTATATGTGCCATAAGGTAATGTGCAGAGGCCTCTGGTATGTTCATATCGACCTTTCCTCTGGAAGTACTTAATTTAACAACGTAATTAACTTCTCACAGAGTTTTATGGCAGTCCGGATGCTTTTTAAGGGGTTTCATGCGATTTAAGGAAGAGCAATACCTAATGTTTTTATGGAGCTCTTTTTGCTTGGCTTGGAATGAAAACAAACTGCTCTACCCAGTGTGGGTTTTTAGACGTAAGAGTTAAAACTGATGTATGCCTCTAATGCTATTTTCATTATACTGCCCGAGTGATACATGTGAAAGTGTAGATGTGACTTTTAGTTTTAGAATGACTCTGGATCCAGAAAGAATATCAAGTGTTTGCAGAAAGACTGCTGGGAGATGTTTTAAACTCTGTTCATGGAGCACTGGAAAAAATGCTCGTTGTACATCTCCTTTTTCATTAAAGATGTCCTGTTCTTTTTCCCTTTCAAAGCTTGCAGCCTGCAAATCTTTCTCATAATTAGATTAGATTTTCTACAGTAAGATCCCATTTTCTACACTGATTTCCTTCTTAGGTGAAGTCAATGTCAGATGTTAATTAGCAGTTTTGATTAAATTAACACTGGAATAGACTCTTCTGTGATGAATAATGTGACCCATTTTAAAGGCTTATGAAGATTCCAGTCTGTCCTAGTCGTCTTTTGTAGGTGATAAAAGTAGGCTGTGTATCAAGACAAAACCCCACTGAATACTATTGGTACAAGGGCTCTTTATTAGGTGCCTAAAAATCTATTTGGACTAACCTGTTCTACTGCTGCTCCACCTCTCTGAGTTGGCAAAGGCTAAAATTGCACCGCTTTACTCGTACGCTTCGCAGCTGCTTTTATTTTCCAAGCAGTTCAGCTTCTAAATCCTGCAGTGCGGTGTTGAGGTGCGGGGCAGCCCTCTGCAGCGTGCCCTAGCAGCGCACGCCCTTCCCCTTGAAGGCTGCTGCCGGTGCTGGTGAGGAGCTGCTGTTCCGCTCTCCTTCGACGGAGATGCTGTCAGCTCCTGGAGACTGACATCAGGGACCCGCTGCCTCTGCGGGACAGTGCGGTTCACGGTGCTGCTCCCTCGGCGACAGCGCCCGTTTAAGTTGTCACCGCCCTCGCAGCTCTGCAGATTCAATGGTTTCAGTCTCTGCACCCCAACTCCTGAAGGGGTCTGGGTTTAAAAACTCCCTTCTCCTCTCTGCTCTCCTTTCCCCGCTCTGCCCCCCCAAAATAAAAGGGAAAAGAAAAAAAAAAAAAAAGGAAAAAGTGCGTTTGATTTTTAACCCAGCTGTTCCAGAGCCTGCCTCTATGTGCT
>WHYT01016371.1:0-20892 GCA_009806455.1 Tetrax tetrax
TTTTTTTTTTTTTTTTTTTTTTTAAGATTTGCATTAGAAAGTCACTGCTCTGAAATGGCTTGGGAACTTAGCACAGTTAGCCCTGTCATCTGCTTTCACCTTTGTGGTAGTACCTGCCTCCCACTTCCACAAAAAATCAGAACAGACTTGCAAAACTGATGTAGAATTGGGAGATGTCTCCTTTCATGTTATTTAGCACTTTCATGCATGACAACCCAAATATCAGTTTCTGTGTTTTGAGCATCATGACATAAAGGATTCTCTCAGTCCTAGGGAAGAGAAGACATTTCTTCCTCACAGAGAAGCCTTAGCAGAAGTCTCAGAGGGTGCAAACGAGGTCTCATATTGCCTTTCCTTTCATTTACTCGAAATACAGATAGGAGCAGCAGCAGAGGGGGACATGAGTTACAACTCTCATGGTAACATCAATTTTTATGCCTAAAGAACTATCAACATTATAAAGAATCAGTACAGTTCAGGAATCAGCCTCAAAACCCAAGATAACCTTAACAGTTATCTTATGGGAGCTGATATATTCCCTGAAGAAATTTGGTGCATCTTTCCAAGCAGATATTAACACTCTTTCATACATCACCCGCTTTCCTTGACACTTTATTTGCCATGTCTGTAGTATTTATAAAAGTTTAAAGCTAATAACACAACAAATAAAATTAATGGTACTGCAGATGCATGTAAGTCTTGGGAGAAATAAATTGTAAGTGTCACAGTAAACTGAAATTAATGGGATAGAAGCCGAGTGCCTGAAAGCAAATAGGTATAGTTGCATTAGAAGACTATCCACTCCAACACTGAAGCAAACAGCCATTTTGCTAAAGGCTAATTGCTTCACTAGCACAACAGTATACCGTGTTTGTATAAATATATAAAATCTTCACTTCTCCAAAAATCAATGGGTGAGCTGAGGCTGGGCCTGCTGCAGTTACTTGGTATAAAACAGGTAGGAACCTGAAGAAAGATAAAAGATTTACCTTTCAGGACTGCAGAAAGGATTTAGGCTTTTATCTATATATAGGTTGCTGAGAAAGGCTCTCCTAAATCCTATACGTCCTCAGGGACAGATAAAATATTCTTTTTTTTCACCTTCCCCTTTCATTTGACGAAATTCTGTTTTATCCGCTACTTGAGTTTAAATTCCCTTCTGAAAGGGAGTAGCCAGACTTAGCTCATTTACGACAAAGCAAGCCTTGCTTTCTCTTTTTACTGCAGCTGAGGGTGACTGCACTGCACTGCTGTTATACTCCTCCAGTTCCTCTGCCAACAAGGAGGCAGCCTCTGACTCATCCCAGGTGAAGTGAATGCCCTTTGAGAAAAGGTGATGCTGCTCAGTGCCCAAATGCCGGGGAGAGAATCACAGAGCAGTCTGGGTCGGAGGGACCTTTAAAAGTCATCTAGTCCAAGGAGCAGGGACATCTTCAACCAGATCTGGTTGCTCAGAGCCCAACCTGAACTCTGCTGCTGAGCTGAAGTAGAAAGGGCGGCTACATAGACTTGTTTTTCTTAATAGCAGACTTCTCCTTAGCTGGACAGGCCTTAGTGTGGATTAAGGCAATAACTCCAGAGAAACTGGACATCGAGATAACAGCAAGTTCCTTATTGAACGAGGCTCCCGCGGAGACTGACACAGACAAGAGTTTTTACCCTTAGCCTGAAACTGAAGTTCTGTAGAATGTTAGGTTCTCTTTTCCTTGTCCACTCTTGTTTGAAAAATGTCAGCAGCCTTATGAGACCAGAGTTAAACATGGAGTATCAATGAGCAAGAGGAAAACAAAAACAAAACAATAAAACAAAACAGGAAACCCAGTAATCTGAAGCAATATCACTCTGAACTGTGATCCATGCTTATCCTGCAGGAAAACAGAAAGCCAGACATCTTCCTCTTGCTTAATAACCTTGCCTGGCATCATGCAACTTCAAAAAACAGCAAAGAAAGCAAATATATCAAGAGAATAACACATTTATCCAGTAAAGCTGCATGAATTGTCAGACACCAAACTGTTCTCTAGACCCATTTTTCTCTTCTGCATTAATTTTGTTTAGTGCCTCCCTCACTGCTGCTGGGGACCTTATTGCCAAGACCTTCAGAAGCTGAGGACTCCCCATAAGTTTGTACATAAACAAGGAATGTGGAGTATAAGGAGTACATCCCACAAACTCATTCATACCTGTTAAGATAGCCTCTGTAGAACACTTTCCTACAACATGTTATAATACAGCAAATAAACCCACAGCTGTTTACAGATGTGAGGCCAGATGACATTAAATACCTTCAACAATCACTTCCTTCAGTTGATTTCTTCATCTTTTATCACTGTCACATCCTTCTCTGATCCATACAGGCTTAAAATATGTGAGTGGAGAAAATACAGTAATTTGGATATATAACTATGTAGCAAATTTCACCCTTAAAGTATCTCCTTTCATATAGATTATTTCTGCAGATGTATATTGCATATTTTCATTATTAAAGAAGTATCAGTAGAAGCATTGCATATTTAGAGATGAAATTAAGAATGCAGGGCTAAGAAAGCATCTTCCCTCCCTATTTTTGACCTTTCTCATTGATTCTTTATTCTTAAAAATACTTTCCTTTCATATATTTCAAGCTTTGTATATGGTGAATACATTTCGCACAATAGTTGCCCTGTTCCTTCTTTTTCTGCCACAGCCCCGTCATGTGTCATTCCTCTTATCAGCTGCAGCATCCCCCGACACTTTTCAAGCAGCAGTACCTTTCCAACAAAATCTTTTAAGTACCCTGCCTGTAAGTGGCAAGAAAGCCTATCAGGAGGAAAAGCTGAGACCTTTCATGAGAAATCGTGCTGCATGAGCAGTTCTGATGGTTCAGCTTAAAGGAAGGTAACCCATCTCTAGTGTTCCCCTTAGTTCTTGTCTGCCCTTTGTGGACACAGACAATGCCTCCATCATTCATTTCATCAGAACCTGCTTAGTGCTGCACGCTGCAATAATCACCATTGACATGGAGGCACTAATAACTACTGCAGAGAAGATGGAAAAATATAATCGCCACAAGTAGGCTTGCAATTTGCAGTTAATAACCCAGAGTTAGTTGAAAACGTGCTAATCCAGCAGACAAGGTGGAATCCAGTGGAAACATTCTCACTTATTTCTGTACATTTTGGTCCTCAAGTTTTTATATTAACAAAAAGAGTGACTGAAAGTGTTCGGGCATTTTCTATTTTACTCACATAAATTTTGCATTATAATATTTACCAAGAATTTAGATTGTCCTTATTCCCAAGAAAATCCCACACGACATCCTTCTCTCTAAACTAGAGAGGCATGGGTTTGATGGATGGACCACTCGGTGGATAAGGAGCTGGCTAGATGGCTGCAGTCAGAGAGTGGTGGTCAACGGCTCAATGTCCAAGTGGAGACCGGTCACCAGTGGCGTCCCTCAGGGGTCCGTGTTGGGCCCGGCCCTGTTCAACATCTTTGTCGGCGACATGGACAGTAGGATAGAGTACACCCTCAGCAAGTTTGCCGATGGCACCAAGCTGTGTGGTGCCGTCGACACGCTGGAAGGGAGGGATGCCATCCAGAGGGACCTGGACAGGCTGGAGAGGTGGGCCTGTGCCAACCTCATGAAGTTCAACCAGGCCAAGTGCAAGGTCCTGCACCTGGGTCGTGGCAATCCCAGGCACAAATACAGGCTGGGCGGAGAATGGATTGAGAGCAGCCCTGAGGAGAAAGACTTGGGAGTGCTGGTGGACAAGAAGCTCAACATGAGTGAGCAATGCGCCCTTGCGGCTCAGAAGGCCAACCGCATTCTGGGCTGCATCAAGAGGAGCGTGGCCAGCAGGTCAAGGGAGGTGATTCTCCCCCTCTACTCTTCCCTGGTGAGACCCCACCTGGAGTACTGTGTCCAGTGCTGGAGCCCCCAACATAAGAAGGACATGGACCAGTTGGAGAGGGTCCAGAGGAGGGCCACGAAGATGATCAGAGGGCTGGAGCACCTCTCCTATGAGGACAGGCTGAGAGAGTTGGGGCTGTTCAGCCTGGAGAAGAGGAGGCTCCGGGGAGACCTGATAGCGGTCTTCCAGTACCTCAAGGGGGCCTACAGGAAAGATGGGGACAGGCTGTTCAGTAGGGCCTGTTGTGATAGGACAAGGGGTAATGGGTTTAAATTAGAGGGAGGTAGATTTAGACTGGATATTAGGAAAAAAAATTTCACAATGCGAGTAGTAGAACACTGGCACAGGTTGCCCAGAGAGGTGGTGGATGCCCCATCCCTGGAAACCTTCAAGGCCAGTTTGGATGAGGCTCTGAGCAACCTGATCTAGTCAGGGATGTCCCTGCTCCTTGCAGGGGGGTTGGACTAGATGACCTTTGAAGCTCTCTTGCAACTCTAGCCATTCTATGGTTCTATGATTCTATGATAATTATATTTTCAAATGTTGGAACTATGAGGAGTACCGAAAGTAAATTTCTCAACTAATACCATGGATCTGTAATTCAGATTTCCACTCACTTTTGGCAAAGGAGAGGAAAGATCTATCCTTGGTGGCAGTGATAAAGAAGACAATATAATACAGGTGCTATATACTTCTCTTGATGGTCTGACAGATTCTTAAGAGGAGGACAACAAAAATCTACTGTCTGTGGCTCTGAACAATCACACTAACCATTTTTTATACAACAGACTAGAAAACTGATTTAGATTTTTAAATTTTCTGTTAAAAAGGAACACAACTCCTTTTACTGTGTGGCCATCAACAAAGCCATTTAAAATTAGCAACTTCAGATATGGCTTCTTAAGTAATGGATTTCCAAATATATTTAAAACTGAAGAAAAAAAAAATCTAAAAATTCAAATTTGAATCAATGCCATGGTGGGTAATTTTTTGTCAAGAAAAATGAAAATTTTTTTAAAAATACTTTCTGGACTAGCAAACACTCAGATGGACCCTAGAAACAGATTTTGCCTCTCTGTAGGGTTGCTTAATGTTATCATTGTGTTTCCATTTTGAAATAAAAAAAAAAGTTATGATGAAATACAAAATCAAGACATTTGGATTTACTGAATTTTCTCTGCCTTATCTGGGCAAAAGCTATGTGAAAATTTCCAGGAAAAGTAAAATGAAAGTTGTCAATTCCAAAGGACTTTAGATTGATCTAGAAGCAATAAACAGAATCAGTTCTGCGCAAACCACTGTAAGAAGAGAGCCAACACTTTATTAAAAACCTATTAAAAACTCCAGGAACTGTTATATTTATAATGATCATAGTAGAATGGTTATACAACTTCACATTCCCACTTGGATTTCACTTCAATAACCATTTTAACAACAAGGAAAAATATCCAACCTGCAAAATAATCTAAACAGGCTTGGGTCAGGTTTTATCTTAGTGAAAAATGCAATATACAAATGAATAAAACCCCATAATTACTACAGTTGGGGCAGTAGTGGAGATGGGGGGAAATCTCTGCATATGGAAAAATAAAGCTTATAACAGATGCCTTCTTGAATATTACAAAAATTCTCCTTTTTTCCCAACTGCTATCAATGGCAAAACCTCCATGGATTTCAGTGGGAAGAGAATCTCACTGTTGCAGATGGAACAAAGAATATGTGAATCTTTGTCTTTCAGGTTCATCTTGGAACACACAATCAGTGGTAACACACAGCTAACACCACCACTCATTTCTCTCTATCTAGCCCATGCTGATTTCTGAAAGAGAAGAAATGAAGAAAATTAAAACTTTCCCTGGTGACACGATCAATCATATGTAGTTGGGAAGGAGGCCGAAACCAGCTGCAGAATCTAATAAAAAAAATTAAGTCATACATTATTAGACAGAAAAAAGTATTTGCTATATACGGCTATACTGCGGCAACTAAGACCGAAGTATCCCGCAGTGAAGAAGCAGAGGCTAGCAGAGGCTAATTTGCAAATTTTCTCTCCAAAATGTAATCTAGATAAGATTGAGAATGCCACAGAGGATGCTGTAAGTGAAGCAGAAATCAGAACCTTCACCTCACGAGGAAACTTGGAATATATTAAGAGATTGAAACAAATGTAAAATAAACAAAAGATTTTGTCAAGCAATGAACAATTAGTCTACAGAGCTTTTATCAGAGTTTTGATTTAAATTTTCTACTAACATAGGACAGTTTTGTTGTGTAAGGAACACCGTGAACATTTCCTTTACATTTCAGACATAAAGGAATTTTGAAAACAAATTCAATAAAAGCCATAAAAATCCATTTAAAAAAGCCCACAACTGATGGAAAGCTGTAAGCAATGTTTCTGTGATAAAGGTGGCCTTGAATTTCACTGGCTTTCAAGAAATGTAGTTATCATATTAGTGACTTTGCTATGTAAAGCAAGATTTAGATAAATTTGCTTCTGAATGAATATTGTGACATATACAGGACACAACAGTTTTTACCCTGGCAAATAGGCTGCTTGCAAAAAGGAAAATGAGGAATTTTTCCACAGTTAAAAAAACTGCTGGACATGTATTGAGACTGGGCTGCCAATTCATGCTGTTTTGTTCTTTCTAAGTTAGAGTTACACTGGAAATACTGTTTTTCTATTCACCATCAAGTCATCAGACACACACATACACACAGACAGACATCTGTATTTAATTTTTCATTCACGCTTATACAATAAGCAATGACAAGTAGAATCCCATAAAATTAGAGAATAGTCTTATTCATTCTGATTTATTGTTCCTAAACCATCTGTTATGGTAGAACAGCATAGGATCTTCATATTGTAAATAACAATAGGCCCTTTTAGGAAGATGAAGTAACATAACTCCTAGAAGTTACATATCTGGCCATTGTCTATCTTTACCTATACTTTGCCTTTCTCCAAATTTCCAACACTACTATTTCAAATAGTGCTTGCCCTATTTTTACATGGGTGTGCTGGCTCACAGTGTTTATTATTGTGCCCAACTCCATATGAAAACATAATAGAAAGATGCTGGACTTGAACAAGTTTATCATTTTGATACTACCTTAAATTTCAATTTCTCCTCAAGTATTTGAAGGATAATTAGGATTTGAGGAATAATATAAATTCAGACTACTAGGAAATCCACGTTAAAGTCATGTGTCTACTATTTTCTCACTGCAAAAGGAAAAAAAATAAATTATGTTAAAAATTCAAATCATTATATTCTCAGATAATCTAATAAAGACCACTTTACACCTGAGTGTGTTCCTATTTTTCATCCATTAAAATTCTAAGGTTTTAATTTTACAGTTTAATGTCACAATAACAGAGGTTATTGCTTTTCTTTACAGGATCTACATTTTAATGTTGTTATTTACATTTGTACACATGTCCTGAGCACCTTTTCCATCCAGCCCTGTTTATATTTTCCTTCCTCTGCTTCCTCTGCTTCCTAGCAATGATTAAGCAAAGGAGGACAACATACGAACATACTACTCTTACAATTTCATTATGTTGTTGTTTCTGGTTCTGTATGAAAATAATTATAACTACATGAAAACTGTTTGCATGATGGCTCTTATTTGGAGCATACAATAGGTGTAGGAAATTTTTGTTCTATTTCTAAAATGCATCTAGATGTATAATAACATTTTACTATAAATAATTTTATATGTATTCAATAAAAGCTATTGTGCATGTGAATGTCTGAGCCTTCATAAACAGACCTGGTAAGCTCAATTAGATTTGTAATATTTGTTATATTTCTATTGACTGCAAAAATTTCCAATAACAGCAACCTGTTCCATAAAGAAGCAGATCTTTTGAAGCCATGGAACAGAGATGGAATCTGCTTTTTATAATTCTTGCTACACTCATGAACCTTCATGAGGCTTTAGGTAAAGGGGTACGGCTGAGATAATGCCCCCATTTCCAGCAGAGTCTATAGGAACAGTATCAGAAAAAATGTCTTTCTACCAACTCCAAAAAGGGATGAGGTGTCTGTAGTAATCATACTAGTCATCTCAAGATGTTTATTTTAGCATGCAGTGTCCTAGAGTCTTCTGGGGGATTTAGTAGAGTTACTGCAGAAGAACATGCCAGCTGCCACAGCTCTCTGTGGACACTGGTAACCCCATCTTCAGGCTGTTAACATAACGAGATGCTGTGTGACTGTTCTGTGCCCAACAGCAAGACTTGCAGAGCAGTGACTGTCAGTTCAGGATCTTGCGTGCATGTACAGTTGAAGTACAACGGCAAGACTGTTGCATTCCTCTCCCTGACTATTTCCAGTCTTGTCCTCAGATGCTCCTGACTGGATCTCCTCAGCTTCTGGCTAGTTCTTTGCAAAGCTGCCCCACACTTGCTCCTCCTTGCCAGGAATGGTGGTGTTCAGTTGCTCCCAGGACTAAAAAGCAAACAGTTTACTCTTCCCATGGACATATGACAGGAGTAAATGGAAAGTGGCTTATTTATTGTACAGCAAAGTGACATTAAGCAATGCTGAATAGACAGAATATACATTTTTAATGAAGCTGACTATCTTCAGCTCCCTTGTGCCTGTGATGTTTCTGAACAAATTTATTCCCATCTCCTTTTATATATAAGATTAGTTACTCATAAATATGATCAGTTATGAGAAGCAGTCCCTGGAAACACTCAGGCATACAGTGGGAGGAAAAATACTTTTAGATTCTTTTAGCTGAAGTTTTATATTTCTTAAAGCCCCAAATAATTTGTGGACAAAACTGGAAAACTGGGTATCCAAATATTGTTTAGACAACATAATATTATCAATCAGACCTTATATTATGATGATTTACTGAAAAATATAATAATGTAAAATTTATAATAGAGATATTCAGGAAAACAGCACTAGGCAATATTTCATTAAATTGCTTCCTGTACCTCATGTTGTAGGTTAAAATCCAGGCACAGTTGCACCGGAATTCATTTTTGGAGGATAAACACACATGATTTGAATCATCAGTCTGATGCTTCTTCTCAGCTGTTACATTTGGCTTCTGCCAGCTTCTACACAGCTGTCAATTGCTTTGTTTTCCATATCACGTGCAAAGAAATGATGGAGCATTTTGTCCAGGTGCAATGCTGGAGTCTGGTGAGAGATGCTGCTTTTTGTATTCTATGGTTTGCATAATTGACTGTTGGATGTCATCTACAAATTTCTGATGGATTGCTGTATCTTTTATTTCAATTTTTTGTGCTGACATTTTGTCATTTTAGAAATGTATTTTCACACCCAGCTCAGGGACATAAATGTTACTGTCTTTTTGCTGTAGCCTGTGAGGTCTGGTCATCTTCCAATGCATGACCTTTAAAAGATTTACATTTCACATTTATGTCAATGCTGTTGATCAGAAGTTTGAATTAACTTTGTTTATGCTATATTCTTTTTAGTGCTATTGGACTGGTCCTCTATATCGCTTAATTTTCTTCCAGCTCTTTTAACAGAGTCCAACAGATGATAAAAGTTTTCAGAGTGGCTCAAGCTGTCTGGCTACACTACCGTATGTTCCTCTTCTTAACTTCGTTTCTCTGTTCTTAATCCAGATGGCTGTAGAATGTATTCTATATTTTAGTGTAGTTTAAACGTTTTGCTGCATCATTTTGTGGTTTTCAGATGGCAAGCCAAAACAATTTATCTATTATCATGGCTTCAGAGCTTCTCCTCTTTTGTACCTGGTTGCCACATTGCTTTGCTATTCTTAATTTTGCTAAACCTTTACTCCAGCTATCATTTTATCTCTACTGTAGATACACAAGACAGAGCTTTCTTTTATGGTCTATTCTGTTTTCTAAGCTACTGTTAGCACATTAGAAGCACTGAAATACTTTGTGACATATATGATACCTTTTCCATCCACATTGTCTTCATGTGTCATCTCATAGCTGTTCTTTGGATTATGCATAGCCTTTCATCAGAGCAGTGCATATACAGTATCATGCTGAAAAACTGTCTCATGTTCTTGATAGGGAGTGGCATCTGTGTTGTAAACTACGACATAATCTCAGTCACTATATTGTGACTGAGCTTTCTTGGTGATTTGGGGAACAAGGCCTCATCTTCAACTGATAGCTCTGGAAGGTGAATAATAGGCATTTTAGTCACTTGGATGTTTTCAGCAGTGGCTTTTTCATTATGCTTTCTGAAGCTCATGATCTAACCTCACCTGAGCCACAAAGTAGACCTACCTTGATGCGATGATTTAATTCCAAAAGCACAGCTAGTAGCTCCTTTTCAGTACATTCACATTCTTACTGAGCCTTTCACAGACTTTTTATCAAGTGCACCAGATTGCTGCTTTTCTGTTACTACAGCTCCCTGGACAAATCAAGCAGTATGTTCTCAATTGTTATTAACAGGTAGCAACTTCTTTTCCAGGCACTATTCTGCAGCTTTGGATCAATGTAAATCCTTAGAAAGAAACTAGTTCCCAAGAATGTGATATCATAAAAAACTCCGAAGTTGAAGCTTTTTCTTCATCCACTAAAAAAAACCCCCAAAGCTGTTAAGTTTTTATTTCATGAAAAAATAAAAGGGAACAACCAACATGACCAAGATTAGGATACTATTATGATACTAGTATGTTCTAACAACCACATTATAGACCTAGCTTTTAATTTTTTTCCTGTTAGGACACTTATATTTCAAGAATGTAATCTAATATCCACTTCACTAGGAAAGTGTTCATTTTTCAGTCAAGTAACTTCAGCACTGAGAGGTGAGGTGTGTGTAGACTTAAATTCCACTACACTTCTTGGAGATCAGCGTATTGCTTGAAGAATTTATTTTCTCTTTTGTTTATTTCCTAATAAAAAGATACTCATCTAATAGGCGCATTTCTATTAAGATGTGACTCTTCTATACGACTCATTTTGTGCCACTGCCTTCTCACTATAGACCTCTAATTTCAACAGTTGTAATGAATTTTCTTTGCATTCTTGTTAATACATTTTTTTTTAGTAACTGCAGTAAATCATATTGAGTGGTCTGTATAGAATTTCCAACTGCTGCTTATACATACAGTTCACTAAAACACATCCTCGTATTGCTTCCCAAGATCCATACTAACGATTCCTTCACTTAATTGTGATATTCTCATATTATACTGAGCTGTCTCAAAACAATCTACTGTCCTGCGATGCTATATAGGTACACCTGTATGTCAGCTCTCATAAAGCCTAAGTAATATCACCTTTTGTTGCTCTAGATCTTTTTAACTCTGCTTGCTTTTCTCTATGAACAGGTCTCGTCATAACCGGTACAAAGTTAGATTGTGCCAGTCCATTTCTGCCCCTCAGCACTGCCAGTGCTGTACTACAGATGCTTCCCTAATCCCGCTGTGATTTAACTGCTGTTGATTTAACTTCACAGGGGCAAATTTGGCTGTTGTATAGCTGACAGTCTTTTCATGTATTACATGCACACTGAGAGTCTTAAAATCTGTTAAAGCCATACTCCAGGCAGTCTTCTTTGCATTGCACAGCTTTAGTCCTCAGTCATGCTCACATTACTACTCTTCTTAGGGGAACCCACTTCCATGGAATATAAAATACATACGTACCTTAAGCCTCCACTGTCTACAAACTTGGCATTGTCTTTGTGCTTTTCATGTTTCGTTCCATGCTGAATATTTTGAACCATTCACAGAATCATAGAATAATTAGGGTTGTAAAAAAACCTTTAAAGGCCACCTAGTCCAACCCCCCTGTAAGAAGCAGGGACGTCTCCAACCAGATGAGGTTGCTCAGAGCCTCATCCAACCTGGCCTTGAATGTTTTCAGGGATGGAGCATCCACCACCTCTCTGGAAAACAACTCTCTCAGCCTCACAGGACAGGTGCTCCAGTCCTCTGATGATCTTTGTGGCCCTTCACTGGACTCGCTCCAACAGGTCAATGTGGTCCACCTGTCTACACATGATGTCTGCATTTTTAACTCGTCTTTCTCTACCTTACTTCCCATGTTTCTTTGGGTGCTGTTTCCATACTTCTTTTCTGAAATGCAGTTGTGAACACTATTATTTTGTCTCTGGTCTAGCATGACTGGCAATGTTTTCCTAGAAGCATTTCTGCAGAGGTGGGCTGTTTTTCTCGGCTATTTCTACAGTAAGCTTACATCATGTGTGCGAGAGCTGTATTTTAAGTATTTGGTTTTGTGCACTGTCAGAGATAGCATATTGGGCTAGGAGGAACTGTATTCTGACCCATTACAACCATACTCATATTCTTAAGGAATACAAAATGTCTTTGACATCAACCCTTCAAATTTTCCTTTCCTTTCCTTTCCTTTCCTTTGAAAAACTGATCTAGAGAAAATTCCTGAAAAAAAATTATAAAATTAGAAAAAAACAAGGTGTTTTGATGAGTGCAGGTGGAAAGATTATACAGTCAGAAAAGGGCATGAGTTAGTAATCTCAAACAGATTTTTCACCTATTAAATGAATAGCATTCGTGCAGCCTCATCTTAGTACCGTGTGCAGTTCTGGGCCACACAATTTAAGAAGAACGTGAAGGTATCTGATTGTATCCAGAGCAGGGCAACACAGCTTGTGGAAGGGCTGTGAGGAATGTCCTATGGGGAGTGGCTGAGGACTCTGGGTTTGTCTAGTTTGGAGAAAAGGAGGCTGAGGGTGCCCTCATTGGTCTCTACTCCTTCCTGAGGGGGGGAAGAGTAGAGGGAGCTGCTGAGCTCTTCTCCCTGGAATCCAGCGATAGGATGGTTGGAAATGGTTTCATGTTGTGCCAGGGGAGGTTCAGACATGACATTAGGAAGCATTTCTTTATCAAGAGGGTGGTCAAACACTGGAACAGTCTTCCTAGAGGTGGCTGATGCTGCCTGTCAGTGTTTGTGAGGCATTTGGACAATGCCCTTAATAACATGCTTTAACTTTTGGTCATCCCTGATGGGGTCAGGCAGTTGGACTAGATGATTCTTGCAGGTCCTTCCAATGATCATTCTCTCCTATTCCAATATGCTGTCCCCTATAACAATGCTATTAACACAGTCTGTAAGATTGGCATCATGGTGTCAGATAAAATAAACTTATTTCAGAAAACATCTCTCTTCCTATCCTGCATAAAAGCACTTACAAGATTTTCTTCATAAATAGTCCCATACTCAGTATCTTCTCAGGTTTGTGATATGAAGCACTTTCCTGACAGTTGCATTTAAGGCACATTTTTTTGCAGTGGCCTGTAGCAGAAGAAATCCTAGAAAGAAATCAACTATAAATATTGTCCAGGCTTGAGCCACTACCAGTTGCTTGAGAAACAAAAATAATGACAGATCCATTAACTATTTGATGCAATAATCCTCTTTCACAGAAAATAAGGAACCCCATTCTTCGTTTGCAGCAAAAGCAGTAATGAAAAAATGGTCCTAGGTAGCTGTGGTTTTGTTCACGACTTCTTACTGATTTCAGCAACACTTCACTGAAAAGTTACTTGCTCTATGTTTCTCCATATGATTACCATTTCAGGCCCTTCCTGGTGATTTTATTTCCTTTTCCTCTCCAAAAAAAAAATGAAAATCACACCACAATTAGGAATTAAATTTTTCCACTTACTGCTGTTTTATTGTGCCTTTGCCTTGATTTAAGTCATTCTTAAAGGAAACTGTTTTTTTGTACTTGGTCAGCACAGGAATACTGGTCTGGATGAAGCTGTGCGTGAGACAGCAGAGCTGCTGTGCCTGCCAGCACTCTGTGAGAACAGAATTGCTCAGCTCCTCTCAGCAATTGCAAAGGAAGGATGAAATCACTCTTGATTTCCTGAACACCTCTTCTGAGGATATGACACTTTTATGAGTTCTTTAGATAGGGAGAGTAATTCTCATTTCACAGCTCTGGAAGATGACTGACTTTTTCTGAATTATGTGATAGAAAGGTATAGGTAAGAAAATGAAACTATTGGCCGTGAGATGGAAAAAGAGCCAGCCATTAGTAAGACATAATCAAAGCCAATAGTGTAAAGAATCCAATACTGTCAGGCTTAGTAATAACATTATCTTGAGTGTCAGATAATAGCAGATAACATTTCAACAGCCCCTTCCTTTGCATACTTTAAGCCATTTTTACACATTTTATTGCAGCACCATTCAATAAATATCATCCGCCTTCTACAGATTGTGCACTCAGACGTAGCGTGCTCCTCCCTGCAAGATGCAAAGCAATTGGCTGGGAATAATTTATTCCCTGGACTGGCTGCCAATGACAGTCGTTGACTCTGGGACCTTCCATCTAAAATGACAAATCTCTACTGGCACATTTAACTCCAGCTGCCACACTGTCTGTCATCCCTCCTGTAACTGCATTCCTGGAGGCACAAGAAGAGAAAGAAAATTTAATATTTTAGGTCTCTTCCACATTAAGTTAATTTTGAAGGTAACAATCAGAAATACTTTGGGAAAGAAAACACAGAAAGTGTGGTGCTTTTTGCATTCTTGAAATGGATTTGGTTACCAGTGGGCATTGTTTGTTTGTTTGTTTGTTGTGTTATTAATGAGTGATACATTTGGGTTCCTGGAGTCCGTCTTCAATGTAGGGATGAAATATGATGCTGCCTACAGCTTCATACTGGTGGCGGTGAGACATTTTCTGTTGAGCTGGTATTTCCATTCTTCCTCCTGAATCAGTTTCCTGTGATACCTTTCTGCATGTAGAGTCACAGAAACAGAGGGCCGCTCTGGAAGGCACTGTCGGGCATTTCTGGACCAATCCCACACAAAGAGCAGGTCAGTCAAAGTGTTCTATCAGCTTGTTCTTTCATGGTGCTCCCATGCATACAGGGAAACTTATTTGACCTGAAACTCCTGGGGTTCATTTCTCTGCATTTCCCCCAGAGACAGTGCTATGCTGCAACATGTGTGAGCACTTCTAGCCCAGGATGCAGAGAGAAATGCAGCCAAGAGGACTGCCTCTCCTATTCCTGGCCGAGGAACAGGAGGTTAGAGGCTGGATGGTGTTTCAACACTAGGGGAAGATGACACAGAAAGGAAAGATGCAAGCAACTGAAATCCAAAAGAAGATTTAAAAAAAAGTGCAAACAACAAGAGAAATATGTCTACCTTTCCATCTACACACACTTTAATATGTCTCTTTTTGACACATACAAGTGCATTTCATGTATGTGTTCCAGATCTTCTGTGCTGACCAACCTATGACTGAAGCAGGACACCTAACTTTACATGTCCATGGGGAACAACTAGTCTTGTCCCCACTCAACTCTAATTTAAGTAACAGAAAATTCAGTTTTGCCCCAAACTGTACGTGATGCGTCATGCTATGACTGATATCAAGAATCCAGCAAGGAAGACTCCCCAGTCTTAGTGTGAGCTGAGAGAAAATTCTTCTGATCTCAAGAGAGTTTCTTGTAAACCAAAAGTCACAAATATATATTTTATACTGTGCTGTGGATCAGTGGAAGGTGACACAGGAAGGATGCAGACCTAGAGATTATGAAGGGTTTTTTTTTTTCGTTTCCCATGATGTCATATTTTGTGGTAACTAAATTATTTGCAATAAATTAAAGTTGAAAAAGTTATTTGGACAAAATATTTCATAATTAAACTTTATTCTCATGTTTAATGATTTAGGAACTGTCTATGTTTAGTGTACCTTTTAACTAAAGCAATTTTCCATCAGCAGCTTGATAAACTTATTAGGTAAACAAGGAGAAACAGTCCGGATGCTTTTACTGTGAACATACAGTACATTTGGTTTTTTGGACACAGAAGATAAACCAATGCTACTTTCTTTTACTTTTTTTTTTTTTCTTTGCCACTCAGATATATTTCAGCTCTATATTTTTATCTACTATGTTTACAATAGATCTCAAGAAATAATAATGCAGTGTCTCTGCATGGTACAGTGACAACCTAAGAGCTAACAAAGAAACCCTGTCCCCTAAATAATATAGGGCTGTATAATAACATTGCTGAATAATTCGATACTGTTAACAGGCTTTATATAACAGTTACGAAATACAAAGTTCCCCACTGGCTATTTGCTACTTTTACAGTTTCAAACCAAAGACAATTCAACCTTAAAAACCAGCAGACTTAACTACCTGTATTCTGGTGATACTGAGTAGCTGTCTAGAGGGAGCAGGTAATGGTGACCAGCAGCTGTTCAAACTGCAGCAGCAGGAACAGGAGACACCAGTTGTAATGCACTGGCCACAGTCTTTTAAGGAACCAGCTGCATCTGTGTCACGATGGTGGAAACAAATTATTTCCCTTCATTCAGCAGCAACATTGGCAACGCTTTGCTTGCAATTCCCACTTGCCTACACACAGCACTACACTAGTCTTGAAGCTTGACCTGGGTTCACTAACCTTCAACACGACTGAGTCAACTCGGAGCTGGCCCCTAGCCACATCTTAAGAAACTCATACAGGCACTGATGGCCTCAGATCAAAGTTGTGAGAAAAGGGAGCTGTTTCTGGGTTCATTTAAATCTAAAACTCAGGAGGATGAAACTTACATGAAATGAAACAGACCAAATATTTTAATTAACCCCTGTGGGAACTGCAGCAGAACTTCACACAGCTCTGCAAGCAAAGACACAGAATATGAATATTGGATGTCCAAGCTACCAAGCTCAGAATACAATGTGAACTGCCCATTCCCACCAAGGATATTCAGGGTAGATAGTTCAAGTCTATTTATACTGTGCATGAGAACCTGCAGATATCTGCATATACAAACCTGATTTTGACAGTTGTATGTATACATCCTGTAAGTAACCTTATTGTACACAACTGACGTGAGAGGACGGCCTGTGTCTGTGTGGTACAATTTGATGAACAAAGCCAACAAACCCAACAGGATTTATAAAATCCTATTAACTGTTGAGATGTCTAGTACACTTACTATTCTATATCAAGCTCTTAAATGAAATTTTTACCATTTTATGGATATCAAGGACTGTCAGCATCTGTCAGCAGTAGATTGGGGGCTCCCTATATCTGTCATGTCCAGGTAGAAAAAGTATGTAAAGATTTTTTTTTTACCACAACTTTAAGCATCCTGGTAGAGAGAACATGCAAGACAGAGGCTATGGAGGCTCAGCACAACTCTTACTTGCATTCACTGGATGAGATGGTGATGGTAGATGACACTCCATTTATATGTGGGAAGAAGCAGTGGGAGTTCATTAAGTAGCCTAATAAACAGTGAAGTGCATTGCTGCTTTTCAAACTGCCTGACTGATTTCCACTCACAGATTTCCAAAGAAGAGTGAATTAATGGAGGGGAACAGCATAGCAAAAGACAACCTTGCAATAGTAGAGTTTCAGCCCTGATGGTTATTTGCTTCAGATACAACTCTTCCTACTGTTAGCAATTTTCTAAAATATTTGTATTCCTGTCTTGTCCTTTTTTGTCTTCAACCTAGGGTGCTGCTAGGTTATTTGGCAGCCAAGAAAAAAAGACCCTATTAAACTCAAAAGTCTTGGAAGCTTTGGAGTATTTTTTTTCCCCAAAAGGGCAGGGTCTTGATGTTAGCGGGTATTCTTGCATTCTAATAATCTTCAGACTGTAATTCCCAAAGGAGCAACTCTCCATCCATTTCATTTGTACCTCCTGTCTTTCTGAGACATTTGAATTGTTCTCCTAAATGCTACACTAAGAAGGAAAATAAAAAGTTTTCATAATGCATTTCTAACCAACTCAGAAAATGACTGACAGTAAGTTACAATAAAATAGCAGTGCATTCTTCTTTTGTTAAAACCAAGGATCTGTTCAGGAGAAGAAAGAAAGGGGAAAAAAAACCCACATGGTAAATTATCCTCACAATAAATACATGGGCTGAGGTCTCAAAAACTATTCTGTGGAAGGAAGTATATTGCAACTTCTTTACCCTGACTCCTTAACTTGAGTAATTTTTAATATATTTATAATATTTTTTAAAAAATGAAGCTCTGAGTTGTTTTACAGGTTTTCCTTTGCATGCTTCTCATTAAAATGTATGTTTTGCATGGGAACAGTTAAAGAAATACTGTAAAACAGAGCTGCACTGCTCACAGCCCTGGAAAGTTCAAACTATATTTGGTAAGCAAAAAAATGGACACAAAAAAGATTTTGTGAAGTAAAAATAAACAAGTTTTCTATATTTCTGGATCACATTTTATTAAATCAGAAGAACCATAAGTGAAATAGGTCACAGGGGGTTAGCTTGGATAGAGTCTGTGCTGTGTGCTCATTCCGAGTCACGTTCAGCTGGGCTGAGGTGTCTACACGTTACTACAGTCTAAACACAACGTGGCACCTGTCAGCCCAGGCATAAAAAAAGCATACAGGCTCACCAAAACACACTATACTTTATTTATACAGCTCATTTTTAATGCAGCTAGGCCTTTACATGCTATCATTTTACATCCCCTCAGGTAGGGAGTCGAATTTTTCAACTCAGAACTTGGCAACACTGGCATACTTCCAGGAAGTTTTCTTAAAAACTTAAATGCATCTCAGACTTGGCCTGGCCAGCAAAGCTGAAGGATTACCTCTTTTCAGGTTTTGGCAGTCTTCTAGTAATGACTCTCCTCCATAAATACTAACCTGTGTGAGAGCAGTAAACCACAATCTGCATATCATGGATTTCAGCAAAGAAAATCTCGTGTTTCTCCAGTTACAACATTGCTGAGGCCTAAACTTTGATTACAAATTGGCCTCAATACAACAAAAGTGAATTCATGGTAAAAGGAGTTTCCTTTTGGATTTGTGGCTGAGGGAAAAACCTTAAGAACATTTATTCTACTCATAGATGGTAATTTTAAGAATTTCAGTGTTATTCAGATGTGGAAATTCAGGGATAACTGCTCAAGTTTCAGTATGTAACAATCAGCTCCTGTTCATAATGAATACATCAATATTACTGTTGACTTCAGTGGAAACAGGAGTTGGGTTTCAAAGATGAAAACTTAGACTCTAGTGTGTCTTAAAATACTCTGTGGAAAGAAAGTATAAATTGATGATCTATATTGAATCTCAAAAATAAGGAGCTGTCTTGTACACATCCTTTGAATGATGTATGAAAAAAATAGGCAAAAGAATGAAACAACACCAAAAATAAAACCTAAAATTCAGTCACTTAAAAGGGGGTTTGAGAATTAGAGATGGCTGCAAGCCAAATTAATTGGTCAGGCATAATGTCTCTCTGTCACAGAGAACAAAAGATTGAACACCGGAAAAACATTAAAATAAAAGATGTAATTAAATTGTGGCATAAATGCAGCAAAATCTGACTATCAGAACATATCTAGAAAGTATGAATAGCTTGTGAAACATATAATGGAATGAGATTTTGCTTCTGCCTTTGTTGAACTAATCCTGTAATAAAATAATATTCAAAATATGTAGTAATAGGAATCTACACACCAGATTTTTTGATGAACACATTTTTTCAAATTAAGTGGCAAAGGTGTCATAGGTTTCTTTACAATACCAAAAGTAAAAAAGGAGAACTTTATTTACATGGGAATGAAGGTCGGTTGTTTTTTTTTGGTTTTCTGATGAATTTATTGCCTGCTGGCCTAAGAAACTACAAAATGAAATTTAAAATATAATTTCCCCCCCTCCAGTTCACTAACTGTGGCTTTCCTTCAAGCATTGCTAAAACATCTAGTTTGGGAACTAATCCCAGAAACTATGTGAAATCCCTACCAATCAAGAAATTTAAGTCCATTGAACTTGATTCCAAGAGGTCCAACATCATTTTGTACAGCTGCCACACATAATTTATTATTTGCTCAGCGGAGTATTTCATTTCCTTCCTCTTTTCATTTGGTTTGAAAGTATTATCCCAGACTATACAAAGAAGGAAAGAAAAAACAAGAAGTGGAAAATTCCTTTGCTAAGATCTAAACCAGTTCAGTTAAAAACACAAAAAAAGAAACATCACAGTGCACTAGAAGTTAGGAGTAACGTTGTAAAGACTCTGTTTAAAACATAGTAGTTTAAGAATAGTTATACTTTTTGACATGAATCTAGAATATATTCTAGTCTGCTAATTAATCCATCCAACCTTTTTCCTTTTATTGTTAACTGACTTCTCCCACTACAACACTTCTACCTCCAAATTCATCCCATCAAAAGAAAAAAGTATGCTTTTAGAGAAATAGTAGCAAAATTATCATGTGGTCCAAGATAATGAATAATTAGTAAGAGGATATTAATTTGATTAGATTGTGTTCTATTAGATTAGATTAGCATCTCATTCTATTTTATTGAGCTGAGTAGAAAGCTCTATTAGCATCGAGAGATTATTTTCTTTAACTGTAACAAGACTACGGCGTTATTTGGTTCATTATTAGTGACAGCTAAAGAACAGAACTATAGCAGAGATTATAATCAAAGGCTTATAGCTTCTGGAACTTCAATAGCCATTACTGTTGTTTTCCACTGTATTGTACTAAAAGTTATGAATTTTCCTAAACAGTATACTCAGTAATACAAACTAGTCTGACCAGTGAGGCCGTTTTAATGAAGGAACATCCCGTCCAAATCTGAACAATTGGTATAAGTCTACAGTTTCCATTTGTGACTCTGTCATAAACATTTCACACTCAAATTTTGAGTTTGGGAGAAGCTGTCTGCCTTAAGTATGGAAACAGAATGGAAATGAAAATGGAAAACAAGTACATAAACCAAGTCAATGTTCTTTCTTTCAAAGCTTTTCCTGAATGTTTGTTGCAACTGAAAATCTGCTTCTTTCATTTATTGTTATGATCCTTTAAGAAAGTTGTATAATTTTTCATTTTTATTTTACATGTTAGAGGTTACGAAGGAATTGTGAAACAATAAAACATACCAAACTTTTGAATTTTTTTTTAATGAGAATTTTCAGTTTTTCAGTACATATCTTCCACAATGTCTCCTGAATTTATTGGGGGACACATTTATTTTACTTTTTTTTTTTTTTT
>WHYT01016371.1:30306-42333 GCA_009806455.1 Tetrax tetrax
CTATACATTTAATTAATTTAACTTTTCATAAATTTAAAAATCATATCTTTTTCAGGACTATAAGGATTAAAACTCTGGAGGACACTATATCCTCACAGTGGTCTTTCCCATCAGCACATAGGACACATCTGGAAGACTCACAAAAGCCCTACACCTACCCAGTCCTGTGTGTCCCTTAAAGTATGGCTGAAATAGTGGAAAACCTTTCCCTCTCAGCAACCTCAATTTCAAATGAATTCCAACTGAAAATAAAGCTTACATGCGTTGAGTGCAATTAACATATCCAGATGCACTTTACTAATAAAAAGCTATCCAGGTATTTTTGTGTTTGTGTTTGTTTTTAATATTATTGCTGTATACACTTAAGATCTGAGAATTATCTCAAAAAACAGGACAAACTATTTGAAAACATAAAATATATTCAAAAGTGCAACGTGTTTACTTTAAAAGACCTCAGTAAAACAGTATCTTCAAAGGCAAAATTATCCAAGTACTAATTTCCCTCAGGTATTCATTCAAAATTCATTGCTCTGCTAAATACTTTTCTTTGAGAAATCATATAAGTTTTCTTCTGGTTTCAGTAAGTTTTTTTCTTATCAAGTATATTAAAAGTTTTGATTTTAAATCACAATGCTAATTTGAGAGTGAAGATAAAAATCCCAGTATTTTAACCTGAAATATACCATTAGAAGATTGTGTAAGGTAAGTTCGGTACTGTACTGGAATTAGGACACTAGACAGCATACTAAAGAGACAACATACAGTTACGTCAGCATAACTGGTATGTGGGTTTTCCTTTAAAATGCTCGGCCTTTTTCTTTATGCAGCAACCTCCAGAGTAAGACAGCATTTTGAAAATGAAACCCTCATCTGACTGAAAAGGAAAAACCCTTCCTTTGATAGATGGAATTGCACTTTAACTAGGGTGATTTTCCTCTTCAGTCCTTACAGCAATGCTCACGCCAGTCTCTACGGGCAGTCATTTTTGGAACTGGCACTCACATTTGCCTGGCACTCGTTTGCTCACACATAGAGCACTAACCTTTCACATCTCACTCTGAGGAGAGAAGGACAGGAGCACAAGTGGGGTGGCACCGCCACCCAGACCCCAATGGGGCAGAAGCAGCCCTATGTCAGAGTCCTTAAGCAGACTTCAACCTGGCTCACAACTGCTTTGAAGTTAAGAGGACCATTCATACCTAAAAATGGAAAAAACGGATGCCTCGGAGTTTGCAGTGCCTAGTGTTGCCCTCAGTGACTCTTAAAGAAATCCCAGTTATGTCCATGAGTTCACATAATCCTGGAGGGATAGGGCTGAAATTGTTATTATTTATATAACTGAAGGGAAAAAAATGAAAGATGGAAGGTGACAGCCCTCGGAGCATCCCTCTGCCTGACAGACACACTGACTGCTCTCTGAGATTGCTTGCTCGCTGAAGGAAAGATAACTTCAGGCAAAAGCTGGAATTCAAACAGCGTGTGAACATCCCAGAACCTGGTCAGTTTGTAACAGAGTAATAAAGCTTTCCTGACTACCAAAAACTGTGTTTAGAGAAAAAAGAAGTCTGTCCTTTTTATTTAGTGAACTAGTATCCCCAATCCACTGTCACCATAAATCTTCTAACATTCAATTACTATTGTACTTGAACTGAGCGAGCTGACTATTTAGTGACCCAGAAAATGTGTCATTCTCCACAGGATGCAGTTCTGCTAACCATAATCCATCTACCTGCTGCTACTCACAAAACATACATTGTGCTGACTACAGCAACAAGAACTGTTTTTTCTATTTTATTTCTGCACATTGAATATCATCTTGGTAAAATGAATTCCTGTAATTAACATGCTCAGCAGAGCTGAGGAGCTCTATAATATGGTTAAATGAAGCTGGATTATCACATCACATAAGTTACGACCTACAAAGTGTAACCTCCTCACACACAGAGTATGGAGTAGTCTTCACAGCTGTACAGTCCAAAAAATGTGAAGGAATTTTGAGTAGTAAGAATCAGACTCTTAATCCAAATGGATCAGATGCATTAGTTAGAATAGTTTCTACTCAAAGTTAAAAAGTCTTTTTTCTCCTGGGAGATTTTCTTTTCTCTTCAAGTTCATCTATCTGTCATCTTGGCAAGTCTTGCCAAAATTGACTCTTACTGGAACCCCACTGGCAGTTCTTTTATACTACAACTTAATTCCACATTTCCTCAATATCCTGTCTTCTGTCTATTACCTCCACTTTCAAAACTCTCATCACTTTCACCTTCACTGACATGATTTTCACTTTTTGGGATGCCATGCAGCTTAAATGCTCTTCTTTAGCCCCTCTACACAGCTGTGCTAAAAGTACTTTTTTTCCCTGCATAAGTATAAGAGGCAGGATCTCTGGCCCCTCTCTCTTCTGGGGTTGTTTTTTTTTTGCTGTTCTGCATCATATTACCATTGCATTGCATACGTGTATGATTATAGCGTATGCTACGGGTCCAATTGCTGTTTCAAACATCACAGATTCCTTGGAAAATTCTGAATAAAACTACAAATGTCGCAACTCTGTTTTTATAACAAGCAGCCCTGCTTCCCAGGGGTACTGTTGTCTAATTACGAAGAGCTACATGATGCTGAGGGGTGGCGTGTGAAAAAGAGAGAAAAGAAAGTAAAAGAAAAAGGACACACACCAGTAGCCAGACAGATAACTCCAGATAGGATCAATTGTGACATTTTGAGAAGAAATTATAAAAACTTATCATTAATAATAAATTCTCCTTAAAAGTAAGAGTGGTTTCCAAATGCTAGTGGACAAAGAAAACTATATACTTATTCTATTTATGTGTTTGGGAAAGTATGAAAAGAGCAGTTAGGCAGTGCATAAGATACACATGGTTTTAGAAATACCTGACCATACCAGCACCTTTATTGGCTCAGTTATTTGCAATTATGTTAGTCCTACCCAGGCAGCCTGGTGCTGACAGGATCTAATCATCCGGCTTGCCTTAATTATCATTCTAAATGAAAACCTTCAGTACAAACACTGTAAGTATCGAAAACATACCATCAAATATTTGAAAACTATGCTGTGAATTGTAAAAAAACATAAAGGCATAAACAGCTTACAGACTTTCAGAATGTGGGTCCTCACTTTCCTTCAATGCACCCAATTATAAGCATTCTAGGGTTCTTGCATGAAGATGAACGAGTTTGGTGCACTTTGCTTGGGGTTTTTTTTTAAGTAGTTGTTAGCATCCTATGAATATTGTAAGTTGTCATTTTTAAGTAGAAACAACATAACTGTCATTTTTATAAATTTTCATAATATTTGTTAAATAATTACTGATTTGCTAACACAATGTAGGCAGTCCTCATACTTCATAACTGAAATTAAAATAGATGTATTTTTGGCTCCTGGATACCGTGTGAAGGCACACTATTTTATTTTCTCTTACTTCATGTAAAAAGCTTCTCCTAGACTTCAATATCTGATATTTTTATAGGCAGAACAAAAATCAAGTTAAGAACATCTTACAGGGGAAAAAAAAAAAAAAAAACCTCATGAACACCTTTATTTTGAAAATGTCCAAATGTATAAATGCAGCAATTTCCATCAACTTTTTCATCAAAATAATGTTGAAAAATTTCTCCCATGAGCTTCACTATAGAGCCATCAGAATTTTCAAAACAGCTCTAAGGGCTATCACAATTGCTTGTAAATTAGTATAACTCTAATGATACCATGATCTACATTAGCTGAGGATATGGCTTTTAATTTTCATGCCAAAAGACGCAAATTTGACCCTGGTGAAAATCAAAGGTATAGGGAATGTATTAGGAATGGCACATTTTTATATATGCACTAATAGTGCAGAAACAGTCTACTTTGTCCTGTAATACTGGGGGTTTGATTCTCAAGAGCATCGCTGTTCTTCTAATGTCCAAACTAAAACTAAAACTAAAATCACACAGTTCTCGGCTCATTCTCCTTTCTCCATTCCCTCCCTCTTCTGAATAGACTTTTATGTCTGACTGAGGCACTGATCTTCCTGTCTGACAAGACATCAAGAAACTGAAATGGTGGCTGCTTTCTGCTTAATTTATACGAATATTTTTAGAGTGAATACATTTGAATAAATGGTATAAGAGAGATCTCCTTTTCTTGCAGTAGATGAAGGTGACTAGCAGCTACCTTAAATCTTCCAATTAAAACTACTCCAATTCTGTGTAATTGTTTCCAAATAAGTCTCCCATTTGAAGACCACATTTTTGAGAGGAACGATTCCAAATTTCTGCTCACATTTGCACAGGCAGACACAGTCATGTGTGCGAAAAAAGGAATTTTGCACAGATTTATTGTGCATACTGACTGTAGTGAGTCTGGAGTGACAGAGTACAAGTAATAGCCTTTGGAGTGGAATCGGTATGCTTCAGAGACAGAAGATCAGATTCGGCACAGGGGCTCTACCTGAGTAAATTAAAGAATTCAAGAGTAATCTTGACAAAATCTTGATGACCCTGTGGGAAATTTGAAAGACTATTCTATTTCTTAGCCTACTATTTATATACAACGAAAGGGGCATGCTGCTTCTCTACCTCCAGATTTATCATTAAAATACTCATACTCTACTGAGGTGACAGATTTTTCATTATTCCATATTCATTCCTTGTCCTTTATGTTTCTGTCTTTAAGAATGTGATGACAGTAGAATTTCCTCTTGTTATATCTTAATGATATTTACAGTGACAGAAACCACTCTGGAAGAACTATTTGCAGAAAAAAATCTCTTTCTACCTTTGGGGTACCCATACCTCTTTTTCCATATTCCAGGACAGCACACACGCTGCGCTACATGGCCTCTCCATTTGAGTGCTTTCTCAAGACATGTCAAGTTACATTACTGTAAAGTTCTATCGACCTAGAGTTCTCATTCACATGGATGGGTGACCTGTTCTTCCCTGCACACTCAAGGGCTTTTTAATGGATTTAAGACAGGGCTCTCCCAGGGAGCTGGCAGGGCTCCTTATCATCAAGCACTTGACCATAGTTTTTCAACATCCTGCAGCTCCTGGACTATCAGGTCTGGGGCCTCATGTTCATCAGCATCCTCTGGTTGGCAGAAGTCCTTCTATGCACAAGAGTAAATGAGGCAGAACACAGTGGTCTGCATGATTAAACTGAAATGTATAACAAGTTTGAGAATAATCCTCTAGTCTAAGGATTATTTAATTCACAGTAAACACTGATGGAATAAAGCTCTGAAACTTGTTATTCACGAGTGAACATCCATGTCAAAGGCTTCAATAGAATTTACAGTGGTACTGATAAAACATACCAGAAATCACACTTGTATTAAAAATAGAGATTATGTAAAAAAAAATTCAAGGTGTTAAACTGTGATCACCTACATATTTATAAAAATCTGTATATCAGTGGGATGTTGATACATAACAGATTTTTTGTGTTTCTTTTTTTTCCCGTCAGGAGATAAAAAACAGTTTTTGGCATGCAAATTCTTCTTCCAACATAAAAATAAACCAACTCATTCATTTCAGTTTTGGATAGTTACATATATTATCTTGATAAAGTCCCCCTTTACCTTTTATTATTACTGTAGCTCAAGTGTCACCCTTGTACTGACAGTAATAGTATACAAAGTTATTCCTTTCTTTCCTGTTCATATACTTTCTGATTAATGAAATGCAGCACAGTATTTTACTATTATGAGCTCTCATTGCAAAATTCCATATCAAAGATAGGGCTGCAATGCTGAAAATGCAAACTGGAAAGATTTAAGGATGCACAGTTGGGTTGTGAGCGAGGCATGAAGGAAAGTCACGGAAGGACTGAATCCATCATTTCAAGGAAGATGCACAACCTAAAAATGGTGCTTGCTTGTGACAGAAAATGGAAGCATATTGGCACTGCTATTAAAAGGAGACAACAGATCCTCTAGCATTTCTTAAGGTGTCTTTATCTTCTGCAAAACAGAGGAAGTGGCTGCAAACTAGCCATATAACTAAACTTTGGAATATTTCCACACAGAATCCCCTTTTTATTTGTGAATTGTAACTTCACTTTTTCCAGCAGACTGTTTCTCTAAGATTTTTTTTTTTTTTTGAGCCCTGATCTATACTCTTACTTGTCAAAGGCAATGAATACTGAGGTTAAGTTCATAATTTCAGAAAAGTAATTCTAGTCCCCTTTAAATGTAAACACCACATGACCTTAGGGGAGGCCAGGGAAGAAACTAAAGTATCTTCACTGAATGAATCGCATCTCTCTCCAAATGAAGGCCTTGTTTGCTGTGTGTCAGTTTTAAACATCTATTCATTATATTGGAATGTGGATGCTTACTGACCCTACTTCAAAACTTATTTCTGAACTTCATCTGGAAAAAAAAGTCTGATATTCAGTAAAGTTAAGAGCTCCCAAATAATCTCTTAACACTATTTAAAGCCCAAATATAACTCAGAGTATGAGTTACAACTCCAGTTACAGTACAAGTCCGATTATAACTTGGTGTATGCAGACCACTGCATATGCTAGAGCTCAAGATAAGATCCAGAAAGACTGAAATGGATTATTTTAATTTATTCTGTCAGTTTTAAGAATCAGCATGTCTTGCAGCTCCAGTGTAAGTAAAGATTCTTCTAAGTGATTTTATGGGTGTGCATTTTGAATTTAGAAGAAATCTGAATTTCATACAAGGAGTGGTTAGAATTTACTGAAAATCAGACTCCTTTAGGCTGTATAATCTAAGCACCCAAAGCCACCTGTTACTTTGATGGTACTAGACTGAACCATCAGAAAGGACTGAAGCACATGGATCAAAATAAATATTTATACTTGAGTGGATATACTCTTTTTATTTAAATATCATATTTATATTTCTAGTCATTTCAACACAACTATTCAAATTTTCCTTTTCAATCTGAGTAACAGTAGCTTCTGGTCTTGAAAGCATAGCAGTTATGATAGTCTTCACATATTTCCAGGCAGGCAGACCTGATAACACTGAGAGATAATTAATTATACTACTAAATCCTTGGATAGGCACTTTTAAAAAATCTAGATTTGTAGATTACAGAGTAGCAAAAAATACATTCATCCAGATTTTTTTGGTTTTGTCCTCTAGGAGTGTTCAAGAGATGTATTTTTATCTCAATATACAGGTGCTAATCCATCAAATTCAGGGAAATTACTTAAGAAATACAGATGTTTAAGCTCAAGAAATATGAGTCAATATGGAAGATAGTGGAAAAAATAGTTAATTATTGCTAGACACATACTGCAGTCATATGAAGTTTAGCTGCATCTGATGATACAAAAAATATCTTTCACCCTGGCAGGCTTGAAACTGAGGGCAGCTGCATTAGTACAAATCAGTTCTTGCTGTTCTCCATCTAGAGAAGGAAACTGAGCTAATCTGGCTACACAGACACACCGTCAGCAACAGTCAAAGCTACAGTGTGGAAAATCTGCATATCGCTTGTACTCATTTGAATGAATACTGGCTGAGACACAAAATAAAAGCACAGCATTTTAGCACCATCACAGTGTTGTTCTCTCCAGGATGGCTCTTAATAGAAGAAAAGAGGGAGAACATTTAATCAGATAGAGTCTTAAGAGCATTTCTTAGAGGATTTCTGGTCCAAATAGCATGTACTGATCAGTAAAGGGACTATATTTAGAATTTAGAATTCCTATATCTCAGTGCCAGGTGTGAGTTCGTATTACCCTAGGAAGAAAAAGTAGCTTAAATCAGGCCCCTGACATAGAGAAACAACTGGGCTATTCAATTAGAGAACACCCCTTCTAAGCTACTTTTATTTTGAATGTCTCAAGCACAAAAATATATAACTTTTTGCTCATGTGGACAATGTCAGCTTATGGAGTACTGGAATTTGCTCTTTAGCAAATAAATATATATGTATGGACATAAGTGGTGACAATCTGAAATAATCTCTTCCTTTTATTTAATTTCTGAAATAGTAATAGCCATTACACCTACAGTGGCTCAGTGCCTTATATTAGCACTTAGTATTTTTTAGATTGGTAAAGAACAAAATATTCTTCAGATGCCTAAAAACCCCAAAAGGGACTTGGGATGATTTTTGTTAGTATCCTAATATGAAATCAGAAGTACAGAGAAAACTTTCACAGTATCAGCTAATGCAAATCCACAAAGTCGATGAACTATGCATTCCCAATTCACAACAAGAATGTTAGTAAAACAAGATACATAGGTAGTAATAAATCTTTTCAGAAGGAAGAAGATAAAAGACAGAACGAAAGACAATTAACTTCACAATAATTCCCCAAACCTGTTTAAAAATAGAATGATCAAATTGCAACTCTGAACCTACCCTTTTGGCTGATTAAAAGTATCTCGTTACGCCACACAGGTTCATCATCATAAAGATGTATTAGTCTGTTCTCACTGGCACTAACTTATTGCTAACTCCAAATTGAATATTGATGTTTTGCTATTGAAATGTCAATGCCAAACATCACACATAATTCATTAGAATCAATGGCACCTTCAGATTTAACTACACATACAACCAAAGGAAGCCCAGTAAATCAGAACTGCTTATGTCAGATAAAAAGTCATACTATTAGTTTTTTAGGAAAAAAAAAAAAAACAAAAAACAACTCTTTGTCAATTATGCTTTAAAAGTTTTGGGTGTTTTTTCCTGACCATTATCTTGCATAAGGTACCAAGCTATCATACAGAATGGAGAAAGACCAGCCTGTGTCCACTGCTATGTCACACACAGATGCCTTGGAAACTTCAGTCATTGTCTTCACTGTCACTTTGTAAGCTGCCACTGAGACAAATATATCCTGAAAATATATTCTGCAAATGTTTAAGTGCATGCTTATGTTTTCATTAAACACAATGCAACATAATAATGAAAATTCGTTTAAGCTCTTGTAAAATTATGGCTTTAGCCATCAGGCTGCTGATTGATAGTACTTTCTCCGCTTCAAGGGGTTTGCAAATTCAAGGTAGATGAGGTCTACGTAACACAACACAAAATCTGGGGAGCTATACCAGCACCTCTTTGAAACGGATCACCCACACTTTTCTGGCAAGAATGACTGCCCCGTGCCTAACCATCTCCTTAGAAAATCATTGTGTTTGGGGTCTTCCTCACAACTGGAATTTTTCTATTCTTTGCAGCAGGTGAGAGAGAGCTCGTAAAAACGGCCAGCCTTTTTCAGTATTTACAAATGGCTTCCATCCTCAATCCTGCTACTTTTCTTTTTACAACCAACACCCACATCTCGTAGCAGGGTTTCACTCACAGCAAAGGCTGATTCACCTTTTTTTTTTAATCTCCCTCCTAAAGAAATACAATACATTAAAATGCACAGCCTTGGGGTTCAGCTTGTTAAATAAATGCTGAATAGTAGAATATTCACTCCCCCATTTTAGGTGCTGCGAAGGCTGCTGATTTTAGTTTTCAAAAGGGCCAATTTTCCACCTCGAATATACAGCTCATAGTGGCACTTTTGTCGAGAGGGGGTAATTCTCCTGCTCAGCACTCCATTTAAAAGCATGAGTTTGGAGCAGCTTTTCCATAGCTTCTGCTTCAATTCTTTATAATATATAATAAAAAAGCTTTTGAAAACCTTTTTTTCAGCTATGTGTAAAAGAGCTAGTTTCAATGGCAGGAAGATTCAGAGAGCAATGTTCTTTCCTACAGACAACTAAGACAACTTCAAAGTTAAAATTCAGGAGTGAAACAAAGTTTCAAAGGAAAGAGACTAATAGTAAGCCTAAACCCTTAACCAATGCTGAGAAAGGTATTCAGGGACATACTTTTCTTGGCAGAACCAGCAGTCTTCCATGGTAACAAAATTAATTATCAAAACAAGCTAGTTTCCCTATGGTATTTTTAAACTCTAGAAAACTAAATTTTCCAAATATTTAACATGACTATCTTTCAAATATCACTATTAAGAACTACATGTAAGAGCAGGAATAAGGACTTCTCATTTAAAAAACTGTACAGCAATCAAGCTTGTCAATGTAGCCAGATACATGCAAAGAACCACCTTCAGTCTCCCTTCTAATAAAATCACCAATAAACACAAAATCACCAATAAACAGAGAATACAGAGAATACATCTTGATAATAAATGCATTCATGTTCAAATCTAAATCTTCAGGCTCAGCTTAACTGTTCTTTCACTCAGATTAATGGAAATATAGGAGCAATAATCCAGAAAGGCACAAATAACCTAGATCTTGGCATCCTTTTCCTTTCTTCCTAAGAGGGAGGTGTCCTTGTTAATGAATCCAAAGCAACCAATTGCATTTATTTTAAGCTATAAAAGTATTCTAATACAATTCACTGCTGAAAAGGGTATTTTCTTCAAAACTTAGAGGTATTATCTGGTCATTTTAGTAACTGGAAACTACAATAGTATAAAATTACAGTCAATTAAAATGGAACATTTACCTTGCAAAATCCACGCTCCACAGACACAAGTAGGAAAGACCAAGAGTTTGCTGACAAGTTTTCCAGCTCCACTGCTCACTTACTAGAAAACAAGAGAAGAAAAATTTATTTAGATTTGTCAGTTGTACTGAACTTTTCTAAATGCTGATGTTTTTAGTGAAATTCCTTGAGATGTTTTAGGATAATACTTATTTCCTGTTCAAAGAGGAACAGAAAGGATTGTCAGAGCTGAAAATGCCTCGGCTGACGTAAATAGGGTCAGAGGCAAGTGAAAGCTCCTAATAATACCAAATAATAGTGTGCAGTCACTGGCACTCAAGGGCATCAGGCAACTGTGTTGCCTACAGTAGCTTAGAAAACCATTTACTAAAGGATCTGAAGGTGAAACTGACAAAGCATTAAACCCAGAATGGAGACAAAGAAAAAAAATCTTGTCAATAGTAGGATTAACTACTTGTCTCTGCTGGTGACAGAATTTGAGACCTCCACAGCCTTCTCCATCCCTGTCTCCAACTCTACAGTAAGAAAAGAGGTTTTTAGATGTGTATCCTCTTTCTATATTGAATTCAAATCTGAACTTTCCATTTATTTTAAACAGTGAAGGCACAGGAGTTAAGAAGAGTTCTGACTCATGTTTGTCAGGATCAGAACAATCCCCGATAGAGCAAAAGAACTATAGATTATACAATAACCTAGAACTACACTGATACCAAAGACTAGTAATCAGTGTGCTATTTCAAAATTAATCTCAAAAAAAAAAAATGCCAAGAACTCTTTTGATCAATATGTCCTCTTAAGCTTTTCAAAAAGACTAAAAAGAAGAAAAAAAAAAAATTTTTGGCTTCCTGCCATACACAAGACCTCTTCCAAGATCTTTCACAATACCTAAAAAAGAAGACTCTACACCTCTACATAAGGCACATTATGACCTGACAAGAGATTATTCTGGAAACTGAAAAAGGGCATATGAAAAAGAAAGAAATTATTGCTTCAAAATGTTCTTAGGATACTATACAAACATAACAGTGCAGTTATGGGAAAGATCAGGTATTGCAAGCAAATACTAACTTCACGGTGAAACACAATATTTTATCTAATTCTCACTCAACTAATTTGTCATGTGGTATACAAGTATGTCAGTTCATTCAAACATTTTACATTCTACGACACACTTGATCACGAACAAGGTAAAGGGACAAACAGCTGAACTGCAGAGGGAATCTGTAACATAAGGGATTTATGCAATTTACAGAAGGAGTCTTGGAAGGCAACGAAGAACTGCCAGCACTGCAGGCAGAACTATCTCCCCTAAATGAAGCTGCTTCCCTAGAGAAGATGTTCAGTTGCTCATTCACCAAAGCAGTAGTTTTGGCATGACATTTGCATGAATTCTCTATTATTCTCCCCTCAAAATGATTATTTTTAAGGAGTGAAGTGATTCAGCAAACTGTCTAGAAATCCATCTCTTGGGCTTCTGGGGCCATTTTATGCGATTTGCTTGGTTTTCTGGTGCTCTATATGAGATGTTAGGATGACAAAAAAAAAAAAAAAAAAGAAAAAAAACCT
>WHYT01016371.1:42937-73295 GCA_009806455.1 Tetrax tetrax
AGTTGCGAATGGGTAGATTGAGGGGAAGGTGGCTTTAGTTTTCCATTGTTTCTTATCATCCTACTATATTTTTAATTCGCAGTAAATGAAATTCATTTTCTCTGAATTGAGTTTGTTTTGCCCATGATAATAATTGGTAGGGAACTCCCAGCCCTTATCTCAGCTCATGAGTTTTTTCATCTTATTTTCTCCTCCTGTCCTGTAGTAATAAATGAATAGTTTTTCCCCAAGTCGAGTCGGGTCTGGTGACAGTAAGGATAACCCCCAGTCCTTACAACCTCCAGGCAATTCTTCTTAAGACACACACACAGAAATTCTACTCCTAATGAGCGAGGCTGCAGTGGGCTAAAGCCAACATTATGAGGTTAAGTCAAAAAAGCAATAGTATTTCAGAGCTCTTCTGTGGTGAAGGTTAACAGGACAATTCCACTTTGGTAAGAGCAAATACTTGGTCATTCAGTGCATGTGCTGTTACATTGATTGGGTTAGCTCAAGAGGTCAAAGGGTAAGCAAGCTGTTCCACCATTGCAAGATCTTTCTTCATCATTAATTGACCTTTTTATTTGTTTTGATAACAAGGTATTTTCCTACAAAAAACCACAGTGCTATTTTCAGAATGGCAATCTTTCCACAGTGCTTTCCCATAGAGGCAGCAGTTCTTTCACACCACACCGGAAGAGTATCTTGCAGTCTAAAGAATATATAATGTAACGTGAAAGGTTTCTACACTGCATTGAATTCCTGAATTTATTATGTAGTATTAAGTTGAATAAAGAGCATGCTTTGCTTTCACTACTGTGTAGGTTAAAGTAATAGGTTCAAAGCTAACATATCTGGCGATTTTAACAGAGAAAGGGAAAAGCTTTATTTGAACTCATGGCAATATTTTTTTTTTCAGGTTCTTTGTTTCCCAGGGGAAATTGGAACTATTTTTTAATCTTGCCTTTTGTAACCTTGAATTCTTCTCAGACAATACAGAACAAAATTAGAATCATAAAAACCTGATACAAATAAGCAAATCTGCCACATCTCTAAAAAATTGTTTTATTTATTTCACGGAAACAAAAGGGAAATATTTCAAGTATTGTAGCCATTTCCCTTCACCTTTGATTGCACACATAGAAAACTTAAAATAAAGAGTGTGAGCCTTTGGAGGCCAAGAGAATCTAACCCTGAACTGTGCTTTATATTCTAACTAACCTTCAAAGGATATTTAAATAATCAGATTTCTTTCCTGCCAAAAATGCAGCTGTATCAACAATGGAGTATCAACATTAAAATCTCCTCCATTGAAGAATCTTAAGAATCAAACTCCCAAATGTTGGTAACATCTCCATATTCTTACTTCACTGTTTCTGAGGGCAAAACTCAAGTGGTAGTAGAGGACTAGAGAGGTGCTGTTATGACAGATCCCAGTGGGAGTTCAACGGGTCCACCACAAAGAGCTATTGGAGAAAATAAGTTTGTCCAGAACAAGGAAGAGGTCTTTACAAAGTGATTGTCTAAATGTGAGAAATAGAGAAACCAACCAGTTTCTCCAGTAGCACAATATCACTAACGCCTCATCTTACAACCAGCTGTCCTTGGCCTTCAAGCTGCTTTTCAGGTATCACCAAGCTGATGCCAGAGAACGACACAAGCTTACTAACTAGACGTGGAAATGGTAGAGAAAATTCAGTGTCACTGTGTGTACAGTGACACACATGGGAAAAAAAAACGTACTTGGATAAAAAGTAGTGTGTTCTTATATCATTACCACTGTTTGGGAGGAAGATTTGAGAGTCTCAGAAAGCTGGTCTGCAAGGACATGGGCATAGTAGTCAAGAAAGCAAACCAGAATTGTAAGAATTACTGTGAATAGAAGAGAGGAAAAAAATAAAAAATACCAAGAGACAAATGAGAGGGGAGGGGCTGCCACGATTTAATACAAAATTTTTAGTGGCACAGATAGTTGCCACTACAAGAACCAATAGGAACTGTACAATATCCATAAGAATAAAAGTCCAAAATAAACAAAAAGCTGCACTTTGTTCATGGATTATGCAGGGAAAACACTGAACTTTTTGCTCCAGATGCTGATCATAGTCAAATATTCGGAGGAAAAATCATCTGCGGGAATCTCTCTTTGGTAATTCCAGAATACTTTACCTAAATTTGTCTACTGCAACAGTGTAAGTGCAATCTCAGTTAAGATGTTGCTTTAAGGAAGAGGATAACTGTCACAAAAATAATGCTGAGAGTATCATAATATCAAAACAAGAAGTCATCAAAGCTACAAATCACCAAAACACACTACACAGAGACAGCCTGAAGATATTACAGAGATTTCAATCAGATTTTTCGAGCCACATGCCAGACATGTGAAATGAATTAGGATAGTTTTGCCCTAAAAGCACACAATAAACATGAGCATCATGAAAATAAGTTATGTGACCTACATATTCTAAAATATTGGAAACATTAAAGGCTACGGTGCTAAAATTTTGAGATGCAACACAAAAAAAATCTGACCGCTTTAACTGTCAAACAATAAATACTTCAGATTTTAAAAAGGTTTTAAAATTCTATTATTAATAATGAAGATCTTCCGTATCTCTATCTTGACACAACAATTAATTCATTTTCTATATAATTTCCAGCAGAGTTTCAGGCATAAAATAATGAAATTCTTTAGGCAACAGAATTTTGTAGGGCTAGTGGTAATATTTTTATATTTTTCCTCAAATTAAATAATAAATTTTTTTTTACAGATTTCCGAAGAGATGTTGTCCAAGACACACTGATAGCAATAGGGTTTTTTTGTAAATCTGCCACGGTTCAAAACATTATCTTAAAATACATGTTTCTTGTCAAGTATTAACAAATCGAACAAATAAAAATTTCCGTATAAGCCTAAGGCCAGCAACGGGTTTTTTTGGGTGGGTTTTTGTCGGGGTTTTTTGTTGGTTTTTTTTTATTTTTTTTATTTTTTCCTCAACAGATGTGTTATATTGCTTGCAATATTAAGTTTAGAACCACTTAAAAAAAAATACTTAAATGAACTAGCTAACAAAAAAAAAGTAAATCTTGTTTGATGCAGATACTATACTTTCTCTGAAACCATGTCTTAGACACTTGGTGTTGAAGGAATTAAAAAGATCTTCTGCACAGTGAGGTTGGCAAATACAGGCTTTGAGACTCAGCTTTACGCATATCTAGCAAAACTTTCCTGCTCTTAGAGGTGTTGCTAAGTTGTGCCAGACCACTATTAACACACAGGAGCCTATTTCTTCTCTTGACTTCATTCCATTCTCCTCAGCTAAGAGGAATTTCACAGTGATACAGTGGAAGTGTGGCTTTGTGAGAGTAGGCATTGTACTGAAATACCCATTGCTTCCCATTCAGAGTTAAGGCGCACACTGTGCTCTGTAGACATGTAGCTGCAATTTAGCATTTCAGATGCTGCACAAGAAAATACCGGAAATAGAAAAAACAGATGTTAAAGTTGATGCAACTGAAAGTACTGCATTTAAATTGCAGAAAAAGAGATTAAATTTCCTTCGGGAAAAAAAGCTTTCTAATTCTAAGGATAGTTTAGCACTGAAATGTAATGTTTATGGCAGTTGTAGAACCTCCAGTACTTCTGCAACTATGACACCTAGATAAACATCTGTCAGAAATGACATACATCCAACTAGAGGCAGCACTGAGGGAGAGGAGTGGGTTATATGCTCTTGAGGACCCATTAGGTCTACCTTGCATGATTCCTTTCAATAATTTCTAATATTTTAACAATAGAAATGTGATATAGGCTTAAGTTCATATTTTATCATCTGACCTAAAATGTACACCTCTCATAACTTTATTTCAGTTATCACAAGCGATCAAAAGTGAACTGAAGCAGTATTTTCAGGTTTAAAATTATGAGAAAGCTGAAAAAAATGTTCTAATTTCACTGTTTAAGTTAAGAGTTATATGATCTTCAGTTACTACAATTTCTATTTTAATCATTATGTATGAGATTTTTGAAAACAAATCAATTTCAGATTTCTGAAGCCAAAGCATGTATCATCTCATTTGCTTTGCACAAAGCCTGTACACATTCTTTGATGCTTTTGATGAAAGCCAAAGGAATGAATACTGAGGCATTCTGCAATAATTCTTTTTTCATCGTCATATAATCTTCAATTAGAATGAATGCTGGAAGAGTTTAATGTTAAGAACTAATATAGACAAAAGTGATGTGAAGAAGCTTATAGTCTTTGTAAAATCAATTCTTCAAAACATTTCTTTCTTGTGGCTCTCACAAACTTACTAATTTTTCAGTAACACTAACAATAATTGGTCACTTATTATCAAAATGCCACAAACAAAACGCAAAATTAAAATTACCAAGAAGTGAAAGCAAAAATACTGGAATCCAGGATAAATGCCAAAGTGTCACTTGATGAAATAATAATCATCTGTCTCTCTTCAGTATTTACGCTCTTTGTTACCAACAGGATTCCTCCATAAGACTACATAATTGTTAGTTTCATTCCTTCACACACTGCTCAAGTGTTATCCAGGTATACAACTCTATCAAAATCAAATTACATATATCTGGAAAAGGAGAAGGCAATGTTGTTTATGCCTTAGCTATATACATGTATCTTTTGTAGGTTTTTATTTCGTCTGTACCGTTTCAGACATAAAGGTAACTAATATTGGCATAAGCCTCCTACTGAAACCTCTCAGCCATCCCATCCAATCTCCTTGCATGGTGGGTGACATACTTTTTGGTGCGTTACACATCAGTAGAATTGCAGCTATTAAGACTTGTCTATTGACAGATGAATGTTCGGAGTATTTCTTGCAATGCACCACGTCAACTCACTTCTGATAAGCTGTGACACCACCACACACCTCAGATAAGTTCTCTTACAGTTGTGAAACACCTTGTGGTGGACCAGTCTTCTGGGAACCACTCTTGATTTAATTTTGTTTAAAATTTTGGAGGCATTTAAGGGTAGGTAGTTACAATAGCTAAAGTTACTATATTCACCTCTTTTTTATATGAAATGACCTCTTTTTATCATCGATATCAAGAAGATGCACAGTCTTTTACAAACAGCCTCTGGGGAGACCTTATAGCGGCCTTCCAGTACCTAAAGACGGCCAACAGGAAAGATGGGGAAAAACCTCTTTGGTAGGGCCCGTTGTGACAGGACAAGGGGTAATGGTTTTAAAATAGAGGGAGGTAGATTTAGATTAGATATTAGGAAAAAAATTCTTACAATGAGGGTGGTAAAACACTGGAACAGGTTGCCCAGAGAGGTGGCAGATGAGGCTCTGAGCAACCTGATCTGGTTGGAGATGTCCCTGCTCCTTGCAGGGGGGTTGGACTGGATGGTCCCTTCCAACCCAAACCATTCTATGATTCTACGATTCTCTGAACTACATTAGAAAAAATAATCAAAATTGCCATTCAGTGTAAAACAGAGTTAAGGACACAGCTAAACATGTCACACTGAACTGGACAAACACAACATGAGCATCGAGAATGGCGAGTATTCACTTGCACCAGTTTACATTCAGTCATCACTCTTAGTTGTAGATTTTATTCATATAAGGTCTGAGAGGCAGTTTTATTTTGCTGCTTAGTAGTTCAAAGAAATCACTCTTTGACAGAAAAAAAAAAATGAGTTAATAAAACTGTATGATGTAATATTATACTGTTGCAACAGTCCATTTTATAATCTTTTCTCGTAACGTCAGCAAATAGGATTTGTCACAAGAAAAAGTGAAGGAGTAAGACCTTTATTCAGGAATGTTTTCCATTTCAGTCAGATACATGCTGAGGCAAGAAGAGATGAGTATTTATAGAAACCAGCATTAGAAAACATGCATTAGTTTGAGTATAAGTCTAACAGTACTCTTGTATTTTCTGCAGGTGCTTATAATCTTTGTTTCTCAGGTGCCTTCCACATCTGTAGTTTGCTTGCCTCTATTATTTACAATAGCAACATCTCTTCCCATGACATAATGCTAATTTGTTGTGGAAGAAGGAGTATTTAGCTTTGTGCCATTACAAAACCAAGAAAAACTTGCTCTCAGAAATTAGGAACAAGTTCATTAAAAAAAAAGAAAAGTATGTGTCATTTTAACAACACCTAGAAGTAGGCCTAGGACTTAGTTACAACAATCTACGTGAGACAACAAATCCTACAGTTAAACTACTGTTTGTTAGGTTTTGTGGGTAAGCATGTTTAATCTTTTATTTGTTGCTCAGACTGGCCTTGTGTCTCTTCTAGGTCGGAGAAAGGTAAGAGATATGTGTCATGCTTCCATGGATACTATTTGCTTTAGCCAGGGATACAGAGAGCAATTTCAGTGCCAATGGTATGGCTTAACAATATCACAAAGTGCTGCTAAAATCCCGGGGATTATCAAGGAAGGAAGAACCAATCAAGGTCTTACTTTGCTTACTGCTTCTCTGGCATACCCTGAAACAAGTTTGAGCTGCCTCTGAGATCTTCTTTTTCTCTTCCACACCCAGGATTTTTCCTTATTCATAGTCATATACAGAAACAAGCGCCTGAATTTAAAAAGTTACACCTATAAAATAAGGCAGCTCTCCAGCATGCATACATAAGAGATACTTTATTTTATAGCTGTAATCTTCCCATAATGTAATTGATATCTTTTAGCAATATAAAAGAGAATATAGAACTGTCACTATAACTAAATCAACTTCATATGAATGTTCTTATACTAAACCAAAATGTTATTTGACCTTGCGCTTGTAACGTGATGGATGACTCAAGTGCAGACCTGATTCATTTTAGAGGACTGTGCTTATAAAACACATAACATTCGTCTTCAGATTGGGAAACTGAGCTCTTACCCTTAAGGTTTGCAGTAATCTTAGCAGAATTGTAGTCTGGAAAAGAGTACCAATACATTTATGCTTTCCTTACCCTTTGGCAACATTACTTTCAGGATAAGAGCTCTAGCAGCAAATATTTTGTTATACAGTCAGAGCTTGGTGCAGCTAGTGAAGCAAATCAAAACACTCTAAACTCCAGATGCTTCATTTCATGAATTCCCCCCAAAGCAAACAGATTACCATCTGGGCATATGAAACAGAAAGATAAAACAGACACTTAAAGTGGTCTGTATTTGCAAGTACAGTGTGTGTAGTCTGAATTTAGTATATCACTATAGGAATTACACTATTTTAAAAGCTAACATGCTATGAATTAGAAATACTTTCTACCTGAATGGTATTTGATATATTACTGAGATGCTGAGCTGATTTTTGGATGAAATGTAATATGAGTTAATTCAGCTCACAAATACTCCAGGAACAACAAAAATTTTGACCCAACACCATTGATAACACCAGGACTAGTGATTTATTTTTCCAATTATTATTTTTAATTTCAGACATTCAGAAGACATATTGAGGCTATTTAAAGCATATTATTTCAGAAAACAAACTGTAACTGCCCCAAAAAATAAAACTATTTTCCCTGAGTGGCTTTTACAAAATTTTTTCTTATCTTCACACAAGTTAAAAGTTTACACTATAAATACAGGCAAAGCAGAGCATAAACTCTTCCCCCATGATTTCAACTTTAAAAACTTGAAGTTTTTTCACAGGGTTTTAAATACCTATTATGAAACTTTGGACCCACTGAAGACGGTGAAGTCCCACCAGTTCCAGCTGAACTTATGCATGACCTTTTATTTATTTCTTTTTTTTTTCTTTTTTTGCCACAGAAAATATTTTATTGCAGCCAACAGCCTGAAATGTGTGGAATCCTGTAGACTGAAGCCTTTCATGTAACTTGGCACCGTGGATGTGCTTACTGTCTGCAGCACAGGGCAAACGCAGCAGGAAACATTGTCTGAGGAGTGAGCTCAGCCTGGGAAACAAGACAGACACTTCTTTCCTGGACTCAGAAACTCCCAGCACGGCCAACCTGGACATAAACATTCTCCACTGTCTTGCCAGATAAAGAAGTCACAGGAATCATGACACAGCGGTGGAAAGGCTTCAGGCCGAGTGTCTTTTGAGTTGACTGACTTGTTAGTGCAGGAACATTGGGCCTGAGCTAATTCCTCTGAAATCTCTACCACTTAACAGTATTCCAGGTGCTGTATTAGGAGAGGCACTTTCCAGTTGGGAAATATAAAGATCTCATTCATATCCCTACTGTGTTTTTTAATAATGCACTTTCTGCAAATTCCCTGGTGATGATGGTGTGAAAACCCCTCACATTCCTGCAAGATACTGCCACAGGTTCAGGTCAATTTTGCTCCTCTCTGCAGTGTATAGTCTGGATTCCTTCAGCTCACATCCATTACCTTTTGCATAAGCCAGCATGAACACATGGATAATTATACTGGACTTGGATACTACAATGGGATGCTGAAGTTTCTAGTCTATGCTAATCTGAGACCTCTTCCACCAATCTTTTTTAATACTAACATAATTTCTATCAGGGATTATCTACATTAGAACTTTTTCATCCCTATTTATAGCAACTTCTCAGTTATTACAGCCTTTGTTATAATTGCTCAAAGTGCCTTTGAACTTACAAATGAAACAGACTCACAAAACAGATCTGAAAAAGACTTTAGTTTTAGGCCCAGAGGAAACAGAATCACTACACCAAATACACAATTCCTCTCCCTGATTTTTGAAAGATAAATGTATTCAGTGTATTGAGAGCACAATCTGGAATAGATTTGTAGACTTTTATTGCCACTGACTGGTGCAGGTAAAGATTTGCCTGCTATAGGTCTTGTGATACTGTAGAAATGATACTCACTACCATTTGAGTATGCCCCATCCGTGGAAGTGTTCAAGGCCAGGTTAGATGGGGTTTTGAGCAACCTGGTCTAGTGGAAGATGTCACTGCCCAAGGCAGAGTTGGAACTAGATGATATTTAAGGTCCCTTCCAACCCCAACCATCCTATGATTCTAAGATTTTTCAGCTGGTTGTTGCAGTATGAAGTCTGTTGGGTTGCAACTCTGTGCTAAACTGTCTGCTTTCTTCCAGCCTTTATGGAAAATAAGAAAAATGCAGAAGATGAGCAGGAGCTATTGAAAACTAGATAGAAAGCAGATTAGAGTTTAATCCTAATTTATCAGCAACTAAGAGAAACTGAATTAACTGTATGGTAACTTAAGGTCATAATTCTTTACTAGAACTGAAGACACTTCTTTTTCTTTTAACCTCAAACATGGCTTCTCAAAATTTAAAAAAAAAAACATACGTGCCAAAAAGTCCATCAATGAATTTGATGACTCCTTTGTTGTTTCAACATTTCTAATCAGAACAAAAAGATGGGACTTTTATCAGAAAACTATACTTCCTTTCAGGTCATCAATATAATGTGTCAGTGATAAATTAAAATTACATCTTTTTTCTTTAAATATTGTACTATGTTCTTGCTGTTGTATTGATCCTGTCTCCCATTCTTTTCAAATGAGCAAAACATTTGACTGTCCTCTATTAGATGCTCAGATCTATTTAACACCTATAATGAAACCAATTTATACACAGGCAAGTCTAATCCAAAGAGTAGCCTGTTCACTTTTGGAATGCAATCGACTCAGAATTGGATTTGCATGTCTTATAAGGCTTTGCACTCATGGTGGGAAATACCAACTAGCACTTCGTAACTCAAAAGAAACTTTCATTTTAATTCAGTGAATGAAAGCCTTTTGATACCAAGTAAAGTGGGTAACCAAGTATTTAATTTAAATTTTAGAATGGAAAGCTTAGGATAAGAATGGATTCACATATTTTAATTTTTTCAAGACAGAATGATTCTGATCTGACAAAAATTGCTCCCTATTTAAAAATTCAAAACCATAGCATTTTAGTACAGATTAATATTGCCAAAGATTCTCCACAGAAATGCATATTGTACAGTATATAATAGCAAAGCTTTGATTTCAAAAAGAATATTTAGATTTGATGATGTCTATTAGAAAAAAAAAATTGTTAATCACTATTTAAATTTTCAAATAAAAGAAAAAGGTAATAATACAAATTCATGACCCTCTTTTCAAACTCTTCATAAATCCAAATTTGTAAAAAACTTAGTTTTGCTCCTGTGCTCATCATGTTGCGATTTCAAAGCAAAAGCGCTATAAGTGAAGAACGTGAGCATGCTGTGCCCCTACTTTAGAGCATTTCATAGTCAAAAAAAAATTCTGTATAGATTTCACTGGAAAAACAGAATCTACAAAAAACTTGCTCAGATATATGAGCAACCAAGCTGGAACACTGCATTCATTTATCTTTTTCCCAGTATCTTTTACTCAACAAAGCATTTCTATCTCCTGCAAAATTTGATTTAGTGAAAAGGGGAGAAATCTTTAGTGAAATAAATAAAGATTCCTTGTCTCTAAATGTACAGAGAAAATGTTTGATCCTTTCTCCCTTTTTATACATAAAGAACACAATACTTTCTGGAAGATTTTTGTGACGTTTGACACTGGTCTGGGGTTTTTTTTTTGTTTTGTTTTAATTATTATTATAATTTAAGCGATGTAACAAAAATCAACAGTTTCTCTTAAGAAAGGAAAAAAGGCATAAAGATCCACATTTATTGAGTGCTAAAAGTTAATAAGGTCCTGGTAGAATTCAAGTCAGGAACTGTGAACTTAAGACTTGACAACCAGGATAAGTAACCTCTGAAATATGTCTTCTGCCTATCTCTGCTCTATGGCTTCAAACTGTTTCCCTTCTCTCAATCAAAAAGGATTTAAGGCAGAAATCATGATGGAAAATTTTAGATGCACTAAAAGAGACAGGACCCCCTCTCCTTTCCCTCAACTATCGGCATGGCATTACTTCCATTGCCGAAAAACAGCAGCAGCTATTGAGGTTAGAGTTTTTGAAGGAAGATACCTATATACCATAATTTTTGTCTATATTTACTGACCAAGGTGTATGTTCAGCTGAGAGCATCAACCTTTCTCATACGCTAAGTCACAACCTTTCTCATACATTAAGTCACAAGTTTAAAAAGCTCAATATATGTCTGCAAATCCATCATGGTTCATTTTAAAGGCAATAGCAAAGTGTGAATGAGTAGAATTGCAGAAAGAAACTATTCTGATCCACTGAATTAACTTTAATTAGGAACATAAAATACGTATTAATCACTTAGTGTCATTAAGAAATTACATGGAAGTCCATCACTGCCAACAGTCACACTCTGAATTTATTACTTTATAATGGCTGACAGACCACTATGTCACCTCAAATTAAGACCTATTCCTACTTAAGTGATATGATTTTCTTGATCTGTACATATCACTTTCTTCATGCCAGTTAGCTTGGTAAGGCTATTTTCAAATCACAGGAATATTTGCTTCCATTGACTTGAACTCTAACTACATTTTCTTTTTTTTTTTTTTTCTGGAATGAAGTCAGCAGTCTAAAATTAAGTGTTTGCACCACTAGGCTCAGAATAAGGCATTTTGATGTAAGATATAGGAGGTGGTGTTCCAAGTTAATGTTCACTTTGAATTTAGCCATTTGATTTCTCTCCTATAAAAGTAAATAGAACAGGTGATATTTAAGGGTTCATGCCTCAGAAAAATAACTACTGGAGGCAGGAATGGGTGTGTAAATAAGCTTTTCATTTTAAGAGAGTCTGGATATTATAGTGATACAAGAAACAACTGAAAAAGGAGAAAAAAAGCACTGTCTAAGGAAGAGTTTGGTGGTTGCTGCCAGGATACAGAAAAGTAGGGATACTCTTAAAAAAATATTAAGTGTATTAGTTGCATTGTTGTAACAAAACATGTAGCTGTAATCCCGGAAGAGAATACTTATTACAGCTATTTCATGTCCAAGAAATTTTGCAAAGCTACCATGCTTTTGCAAAGAGTCAATAGGGTTTTTGGCTACTTGGAACTTTTTTTTGGAGGAACAGGACCAGTATTCTCCACATCTTTTGTATCTGGACAAAATTTGAACCAATGCAAAGATCATACAGAAGACTGATTGCACTTAATGTCCATGCTTAGCTTGACTGACAAGTAAAATTCTAAGTAACAAACTGCTAACTGGTATTCACTCACACAAATAAATAAGTAGGTTTAGTGCTTTTCTAGAAAAACCATGATTTTTCTTTGCTTAGTATCCCTAAAAAAAACCTGACTACATAATGCAGTTATGTTTTTGAGACTAAAGACCAATGCATATCTAAGTATTTTACTAAGAACAGTATTTTCTTAATCTATGTAAAGGTTATCTCCTTCATGTAGAAGGTGAAAATGTAGGATGGTTCACCTATGTGCTGTGTATGCTGTTCTCTTTATCACTGCACAACAGCAAAACCAGAAAACACTTATCCGTCACAAAGAAGCAGCTAAGCCATATGTTTAACATTTGTGTAAGTAAATATAAGCAGTTTTATGCTGCTGCTGTTTTTTTCTGCCACTGCGTCGGAAAAGCTAGCGGTACTGTCAGTATACCTCAGATATCTCTGTTTAATACCAAATAATCACTAATTTTCCAAAATACCATTGTACATTATTTCCCTGTGACAAACAAGGATGGTTTATCAACTTGTAATGATTTAGGTAAACCAAAAGCATGATCTTTGTGGTACATTTTTACTTAGTATCAAGGCGACAAACTACGATTGGCTTCCTCGTGTTGCCTAGAAGAACCAGAAATGAACTGAGACTCAGTGATTGACGCAACTTCACAGTTAAAGGTACCTTTCCATCGCTAATAAAGCATAACAAGCAGTGCTCCTGCTGTTCTACTGCTGATTCGTATCAACTGTGATCTGAAGCAGAACACTTAGGTACGGAATGACTAACTTTTCACTCAAGGTTGTATTTTTCAGAGTCACGGTATAAGTAGACATTTCAGTAGCTTATTTAGCAATATATGAATGACTCAGATTTTTGGCACAGAAAAATACAAACCCCTTTTTAAAGCATATTCATTTAATACAGAAAAAGTTGAAAATATAATAGAACAGCAACTTACTGACTTTTGCCAAATCTTAATTATAGAGTTCCATTATTTTCCGTAATTAATTTACAGTTGAATAGTGTCTCTAACAGGAGATGCAAATCAGAACTATGATGCTGTGCAGAATTCCAATCATGCTTGAAAGCCTACAATATACCAAAATAAAGAAACCCTGCTGAAAATATTTTAATGTGAGGCAAAAAAAAAAAAAAAGTTTTTAAAAAACCAGTTCAAATTCTGTGTGCTTGCAAAAAGAACTCAGAGACTCTATTTCTCTTTATATATATTTTTTTTAAATTGCTTTGGCATCATATTAGAAAATAGAACATTATCTAATATTCTAGGCCACAATTCCATTTCCCCGGAGCCTCCTCCAGCCTGAACAACCTCAACTCTCTCTGGCTTTCTTTATAGAAGAGGTGCTTCAGTCCTCATTATTTTAACGATCTTCTTCTGGACCTGCTCCAACATGTCCATGTCTTTCTGCTACTGGAGGCTCCAGAGCTGGATGCAGTACTCCAGGGGGGTCTCACAAGAGCAGAGTAGTTGAGGACAATCGCCTCCCTCGACCTGCTGGCCACGCTTTTTTGATGCAGCCTAGGATAAAATTTGCTTTCTGAGCTGCAAGCACCCATTGCTGGCTCACGTCCGCCAGTATTCTATCTCTGCAGAGCTGCTCTCAATTAGTTCATCCCTCAGTCTGAATTGATACTGGGAGTTGCCCTGGCCCAGGTGCAGGATCTTGCACTTGGCCTTGTTGAACTTCATGAGGTTCACATGGTCCCACTCCTCAAGCCTGTCAAGGTCTCTCTGGATGCCATCCCTTCCCTCTAGTGAATCGACTGCATCACTCAGCTTGATGTCATCTGCAGACTTGATGAGAATGCACTCAATCCTTCCGTCATTTATGAAGACCTTAACAGTACTGGTTCCAGTGTGGACCCTTGAGAAACATCACTCATTACTGGTTTCCACTTGGACATTGAGCCATTGACTCTAAATCTTTGGACATGGTCATCCAGCCAATTCCTTATCCATCTAATAGTTCATCCATCAAACCTAGATTTCTCGAATTCAGCAGCAAGAATGTTGATGAGGACCATATCAAAGGCCTGACAGAAGCCCAAGTAGATGACTCCCTAGCTCTTCTCTTGCCCAGTCACTTCATGATAGAATCATGGGATTAATCAGGTGTGATTTGGCCTCGGTGAAGCCATGTTGGCTGTGTCTAATCAGCTCCCTGTGTTCCATATGCTTCAATGTAACTTCCAGAAGGATCCGCTCCATTTTCTTGGCAGGTACAGAGGCAAGGCTGAGTGTACAAAATCTTCTTAAATCTCTGTTTGAACTTTCAGGAACTCCACCTAGCTGCACATATTCTGATTTCACAAGGTGTTTTAGCAAGATTAAAGTGGTAAAATGGAATGGAATAAAAATCAGCTCGTAGGACCAGTTCACAAAAGTACTCAGAACTTATGCCTAGTAGAAACAGGATATCAAGTTAATTTTAAAGGTCTGGCTACAGACTTTAATTCCCTTGAAGTTATACAGACTACCTTTGATAAAGCTGGGACCTGAAATATGATTTGTGATATCCTGGCTAGTCTGCCAAAATTCTAACATCCATAATTTATTTTAGCTCTCAAGCAATCCTGTTGCACAGTTCCTAAGATAACCACAAGAAGCAAAACTTACTTCATTTCTCCTGAGTTTCATCCTAAGAAGACTTCAGGAGATAATTTTTAGCTCATTTAAATTAATGATGAAGTTCACACTAACTTTTCTGCTGTAGGATTAGGGCCTTAGATGCCTAACCACACTTTCATTTATTTTCTGTAACTCGCTGCAGATAAAATCGTGCTCTTTGAAGTGCAGATATTTTGCCGTATGTGTTCTATGAAGTGCTTAATGCATGTACCACGGACTATAAATAATGAGAACAAAAGGTAGTTATTTTGATTAGAAAAGATGTTTACAAGAAAAAGAAAATATAGTGCTCCTTTATATTCCATGTGGAACAGAAAGCAAAACCATGGAATCTCCTCACTTTTCAAAACAACACAAACAAAAAGGTCATAGGAAGGAGGAACAATGCACAGAAGAGCCACCAACAAAACAGAAGAAATGAGATGCACCCAGATTTCAGTTTTCCCCTCAGAAAGAATTATCAACCACAAAAGTAAAGGCAATATACTGCCAGCCCTAAATATTTATTACAGCATTGGAAAATGTGCCTTTTGTGACCACTGTCTCCAGCTAATGCACCAAGACTGGGCTGATGGAGATATAAATCACAACATAACCTCATTCTTTTGTTTCATTTGTCACTGAATGACTATTTTGTAGGAGGATATATAACCTCTTCTCACCCTGGGATGAAATGAGCAAAGGCCAGAGAAGGACTGGAAATTTTTTCCGACGTTTGACATACAGAATGCATACAGCTTTTAAGAGGATATTGTGCCATTCAAGTCTGGCTGACATATTGCTAGGTCAATATGTCAAAGCAGGTACCAGGTCCTGGCATGACATAAATTTAAAGAGTGATTTGCCTGTTGCCATGCAAACTTGCTGTGCAATGCCCTCTCCGCTAGAAGAGGTATGGCATTGGTGTGGCAAGTTGTCCCCAAATGTGTACCAGCCAACCCGCAGAGATGATCAGCAGCTGGTTACCAGCTCACAGCTACTTGTGGGGGGAAGGTTCAGTTTCCACTTCCTCCCTTTTCTTCCTCTCCTGGTCCCCAATGCACCCAGCTGTGCATCCCTGCCATCAACCTTGATCCAGTTGCAGAGCCCTGTTAAGAACTTTGGTGAATAAACTTAGCTGTGCAGTCCAGCTGGGTTAGTTTTCTACTAGATTAGCAAATTGAGTTTTATGAAAAGGAGAGCCAGAAAAAAGCTGGCAATAGGAAGATGCAGAAGGTAAGCACCCAGAGCAGGTAGCTTTGGAATGGCAGGACTAGGGTAGGAAAACCTTAGGAAGGGGATTGTCCCCTTCTGCAAATCCAGGTTACTAAAATGCCTTGCCCCATTTCATAGAACTGCATCATTTCGATGTAACACCACATTATACACTAAGCGTGGGTGTAATTTTTCATATAGGTACTCTAGACTATCTAAATATAGTGAGAGCAAGAAGGATAAAAGAGAAGGCATAGAAGAAGATGACTGTGCCACAATTTACAACAGCTTGTAAAAGGAAGAACTTGGCTAACTCATCTAACACAATAATGACAACTCTTACTATTTGCTGTTACAGCAGTCATTATACAAACGAATCCTCCGCATTCTTCTGAGATTAAATAAACAAATAAATAAATCTCTAATTCCACAGGGAGACATAGGGACCTAAGACTAAAAATATTCAATTATTCAAATTATTATTATTATTCAGTCCTTTTTTTTTAAACAAGTCCCATTGTTTTCATACTTTTTGTACTCACTTTTTGCAGATTTCTGTTGGCTCACAGGAATTATCAACAGAAATGACTGCCCTTTTCAGCAAATACAGCAGAAGGGAAGTCCTCAACTCATAATTCACATGGGGAGGATGATTCACGGAGCTGCTGTATTAATCCAGCCAAGAAACAGAAATATATCATATCACCTATGGGGCCATAAAAACATGTTCAAGGACTGGATACATGGAGGAGTACTTACAGCAAAGAGTGTGGGAGCAATTTATTGCCTGAAATAAGCTACTGCACTCATTAAGCAACTGACAACAAACAGCACACTATTCGAACTGCAAGTAATTTTAGCTTTTTTCCCCATTCGTAACAGAACTATATTTGAACTGCTTTGTAGATCTTATTCAGCGTATAAGACTGAAAGAATCCACAACTCTGGACAAACTTCAGACATCTTCATCTCACTCTTCCAACACTGAGCCTTTATCCTCTTATTGGCAGGAGCACACTTTCCTTTTATTTCATATTATGATTGTTAAACTTTCTAAACACAAATGGCTTATACACAGGTCTTGTCTGAAACTGTGAGTTTGCATGAACACAGGTGAAAATTCCTCCAAGCCAGTGAGACACTGTGGAGTCTGAGCTCAAATGCGTGAACTCACAAAAGTGCATTCTCTACTAAAAAACTATCGCTCAGTGTGACTTCTTCAGGTGGAAGTTGATTCCAGCATTTTGAGTACACTATGTACTGTCAGTGATCAAACACTAGGGGATCTCTCTGACTTAACTGAAGAAACTACAGTTTAACAGATTAAACTACAGTTAATCTAAAATGGAAGCTAGAAATACTTCCTCCTTTACTGCAACTGTAGCATAAAAATCAGAAAGAAAATCAAATGTTTGGAACTGTCTGTAAAACAACTCCAACTTCAAAACAGAAGATATTTCACACTCTGTTAGTGCCAAAAACCACTGAGGCTGCATCGGTTTTGACAGAGCCATTTTGCTATAGCTGTTATCTGATTATCTAGTGAGAACAGCCACCTGACTAAAGTCTGAAATGTTAAAGATTTTCTGAAACAGCACATCTAAAACAAGAGCATGCAGAACGTGACAATTTTGTAGGGACAATCAGGCCAGTAGAATGCTTTCTATTGACATTCTTTGAGTAAGGTAGGGAATTTAGCCAATAAATTTTATGACATTCCAATAAATTCAAAATTTTTAGTAACAATACTTAGCACTGGACATCATAAATGTCATTTTGAAATTAAATCCCTAAAATTCATACTTGTCAAAGTCTTCAGTATTAAACATTTAGAAATATTACTTTAATCCCCAACTTCCCTGTAAATTGAGAATTAATTCTCTTCATGAGATTTGTGCATGGGTATATATATAAGGAAAAAAGAGAATATCATGTCAATGACCACAGTTTAAATCATAAAACCCTTAAGAGCTTAAACTCATTCACATATAAATATTCTTTTTCAGCAGCGGAAGAAAAAAAAAAAAAAAAAAAAAAAAAAAAAAAAAAAAGAAAGTTTAAACTATGAAAACAAACTTCCAGACTGGAAATTATAAATAGAAACATCTACAGAAGCTATTCGAAATTCACACAGCAACAATAATATAAGAGCTTCAAGATTATAATCACAAAGATATGACTGAATCAGAAGATTATCAGGAAATAATTGTCAGGCTTTATCAGCTATGAACAACTGCTTACAGTCCTTCACCCTATCCTGAGTTTATATCTCCTCTAACATCTACCTAATGCTGCTCTGCATAGGGCGGCATCATGACTCCAGAAACCATAAGCAAGACTGCAGGTGGGAAACAACATCTCCAGCAGTTGCCCAGTAGGATGGAGGAAACTAGATAAAACCAAAATCTCTCCTTGCTGTTAACAATGTGGAATGTCTTTCTGTGGAAAGATAAATCACACTGGGAAAAGCTTTTAAACAGAAACAATGGGGAAGATGGATGGCAACCAAAAGACTAATAAAGAAGTGAATGATGGGGTTGAAAGAAGAGGGTGTGGGCATCGGGGGTGAAACAGATCTCAGAAACAGTATTGCAGAGTGACAGGCATGCCACTCCAGGGCAGGCACACAACTACACATGGATGGGAACACAAAACCACAGTAACTAAAATTTGGTGGCACAGCTCACACAACTGGGTAAGCAGTGGACAGGTAAAAACCCTTCAGCACAGGCGGCAGGGAAGAGGCGGATGAGGTGGTCTTCAGTGTGATGGTGCAGCTGAGACACACAGGGCTCCTGTCCGGTGACAGACGAGCCTGGCTAAACAGAGAATGCATTTGTCTCAGTACTCATTAACTCTCTTTGTGCTTAAGGATGGGGATCAATAACAAGGAGAATGAGCAGAGGAGGATGAGTCAGGGAGTATGTGTGAGCTCTCAACAAGCTCATGAGCTGCACTCAGCTGTGCTGATAAAATTGGCTGATGTGCTTTCAAGGCTGCTCTCCAACAAGAAAGGTCTTGGAGATCAAGGGAGATTTCCGTTAATGAGGAGAAAGCAAACGATGCATCTATCTTCATTAAAAGCCAAAAGGATCATGCCAGTAACTACAAGCCTTGATTTGGTCCCTGGGAAAATAATAGAGTGGGTCCTCTTGGAGCACATTTCTGAACACGAGGGAGAAGAAGGTGATGAGGAACTGTCAGTGTGGCTTGACCAAGGTGAATTACGCTCAAATTATCTGGTTATACCCTGTGATAAAATTACAGGATTTGTGGATAAGTGGAGAATAGAAAACGTAATTTACCTCAAATTTAGCAAGGCTTTTGATATTTCTTCCACCATGTCCATGCAGCCAAGCTGGATGTTAGGGTTTGGTGGGTGCCCCACCCAGTGGGTAAATACCTGATTGGACAGCTGAGCTCAGAGGTGGTGGCCACTGGGTTGTATCTGCCTGAAGGCTGGTGCCTCACAGTGTCCCACAGGGTCTGTCCTAGGGTCTGTCCTGCTTATCATCTCTATCTGTGACTTGAGGAGGCAACCAAGTGCACCCTGTCAGGTTTGCAGGTGACACCAAACCGGGGCGGAGGACAAGTCCATATGCATGAAGGCAGGGCTGCTGTCCAGCTGATGGGAACGAGTGGCCAATGGCGCCTATCCTATGCAGGCAGAGGGTTTACACCTGTCATGGCACAAAACCCTAAGCAATGCAGTCTGACCCCACAGCTAAGCCTGCTCTGGGCAGAGGGTTGGACTAGATACCTCCTGATGTCCGTGTCATAGAATAATAGAATGTTTTGGGTTGGCAGGGACCATCAAAAGTAATCTAGTCCAACCCCTCTGCAAGGAGCAGGGACCTCTCCAAACAGATCAGGTTGCTCAGAGCTCCCTCCAACCTGGCTTTGAATGTTCCCATCACCTCTCTGGGCAACCTGCTCCAGTGTTTCACCACCTTGTGCTGCAGTGCTACGATCCATAACATGTAGTAGAGTTTTGAATACCCATTGTGCATGCTTGCTGATCTACCTCACATCAGCCTTGGGCCAAATAACAAACTGTCTCTAGCAATGTGGTATAAAGGATGAAGGACAGCAAAGCACATGGATGAAAGAATCAGGAAGCTAAGTTTTTTTAAAAAACCTGAATGTAATGGAAACTAAAGGAGCAACACTGTAGTGCCACAGGCAGCTGCTCAAGACAAAACAGGAGGTGGAGGGCAGTGGAAGTTGCCAGCCCTAATCCAGCAGTAGGCTAACATCTGTTTCCCTCTGAAGGACAGCAACCAGAATCTGAGCTCCTGCTTGATGAGTTGTTTCCTGTGACTACTCCAGTCAAAATGCATTTTAAGGATGTAAAAGAAACAGAGCAAAAAGAGATATGTTCATTTTTTCTGACCGTATGTTTCTCTTCTGGATCTTTACAATTCCAGAACTTAAATTTTTGCTTCACAAGAATAAATGAAAATTATTTCTAGAATGCAGCCAGTCTTTCATTAAAATAGAAGACATAGCTGGCAGTATTGACACACCTGTTTTTTTAAAGTCAGCGAGTCAAGTGAGGGGGAGCGAGCAGGCTACCTGTCATTTAAGAAAAGGCTGCGAGGTCAGGAGTCAACCCATGCCTTGGCGTGACCCCTCGGCAGGATCAGCCCTCAGGAGCAGATTAGTAACTTTCTGGCAGGAACAGCAGTAACGTAAGTCATTACTCCAGGCAAAACCCCAAATTGTTGCAGCACTGCACACACCAATCCTTGACATGAAGCCAACACAATGTGTTTAGTACTACAGAAATAAAACTACAACAGTATTATAGAATCATAGAATCATAGAATGGTTAGAGTTGGAAAAGACCTTCAAAGGTCATCTAGTCCAACCCCCCTGCAAGAAGCAGGGACATCCCTGACTAGATCAGGTTGCTCAGAGCCTCATCCAGCCTGGCCTTGAACGTTTCCAGGGATGGGGCATCCACCACCTCTCTGGGCAACCTGGGACAGTGTTCTACAACCAGTATTGTAAAAAATTTTTTCCTAATATCCAATCTAAATCTACCTCCCTCTAACTTAAAACCATTACCCCTCGTCCTATCACAACAGGCCCTACTGAACAGCCTCTCCCCATCTTTCCTGTAGGCCCCCTTGAGGTACTGGAAGACCGCTATCAGGTCTCCCCGGAGCCTCCTCTTCTCCAGGCTGAACAGCCCCAACTCTCTCAGTCTGTCCTCACAGGAGAGGTGCTCCAGCCCTCTGATCATCTTCGTGGCCCTCCTCTGGACCTTCTCCAACTGGTCCATGCCCTTCTTATGTTGGGGACTCCAGCACTGGACACAGTACTCCAGGTGGGGTCTCACCAGGGCAGAGTAGAGGGGCAGAATCACCTCCCTCGACCTGCTGGCCATGCTCCTCTTGATGCAGCCCAGGATGCGGTTGGCCTTCTGGGCCACAAGGGCACATTGCCCACTCGTGTTGAGCCTCTCGTTCACCAGCACCCCCAAGTCCTTCTCCTCAGGGATGCTCTCCATTCATTCTCTGCCCAGCCTGTATTTGTGCCTGGGATTGCCATGACCCAGGTGCAGGACCTTGCACTTGGCCTGGTTGAACTTCATGAGGTTGGCACGGGCCCACCTCTCCAGCCTGTCCAGGTCCCTCTGGATGGCATCCCTCCCTTCCAGCATGTTGACGGCACCACACAGCTTGGTGTCATTGGCGAACCTGCTGAGGGTCAAGTGAGGGTGACACCCTTTCTCAGTCCAATCTGTTGCAACTTGTCAATGTAGTCTGCCATTGCGCTTGTCATATCTAAAATACTTGCCTATCAACTCCAGGCCAGAAATTACTGGAACAAATGTAAAGTATTTGGTTTTGCACTCTGGCTACATTTTATCTCTAAAGTGAAATCTCCAGGTTTTAAAACATACTATTTGTCTGTTTGGCTTGAATTTACACATCATGTTTTCTAGTGTGAAGTTGGAGGACAATTTTCTTTTTCAGGGGTGTTTTATAATGGACTCTTTTATTTTCTGCCTTACAATTGATCATGGACTGATTAATGTCTACTGCACATGCTGTGAACTGAATCTCAGTTAAGCGCTTCAACAAATTATAATGTTGGCAATCCAATATTATTATTCAAAGAGTAAGAGATTAGAAAATACATTTTCAATATAAAATCATTAGAAAAACACCGTCTGAATGAATGTAAATTTTGCTTTTTATATCAGCACCACAAATTTGTATATTCATTTCCAATACTTGCCGTAATGCAATATTAAATGGCAGCCAAAGGACTAAGTGCAGGAACCTTCTTATAGGTGCTGAGCATTTTTAAAGCACAATATTAAACCACAGCCTTTATTTCTTTCTTCTGAACGCAGTTGTAAGTTACTCAAACAAACATCAGTCCAAAGGACAGAAACGAACATACTGACACCCAGGGAACTCTTCTCTGGAACTGATGCTACAGACAGCAAAGTTCAGAGTGAACTAGCTTGGGACTCCCAGCTTCTGTTAGGATGTGTGCTATTCTCACTAACAGCTAGCAAAGCCCAAGCAGTTCTCGCAATGCCAAGGGTGCTCCATTCAGCTCTAGTGAAAATCTATCAAGGAGAAGGAAGAGAAGGAACTAAGCCAAACTAAGCACAAGTGTGTGCTTAGTTACAAGCATGTCCATGCACCTATAAGCAAGCTACAAACATGTATTTTATTGGACCACAACATGAGTTTTACAAGAAAACAACCAAAGATCGTGCTCCTCTGAAAAAGACACTTGGGAAAAGTGGGGGGAAAAAAAAAAAAAAACCCAGGAGGAAAAATTACTATAAGTCTTAGAAGCATTGAAACACTTTAATTTTAATACGGAAAAGATGTGCATGAACTTGAATGAGTTAGCCTTGACACTGAGGGCATCAGCAAACTGAGACATGATGACAACTATAAGAAAGCAATTTGTAATTCTATGTCATAGAAACATAAGGAGTAAGTGATGGGCATATATTTCACATACAGAACCAAAGAACACATAGATCAAAGAAAGTTAAAGGGTATACCTGAAGACTATGAAGATTGCAACGCCAACAGACAAGTTTTAAAAATCTGAGTTACTATACTAAATCTAGTAATATCCACTAACAGTTTTTGTGAGAATCTGCTCATTGCCAAACAAATGGAGGGAAAAAAAGGGAAGATTAAATTTAGGCTCAGGAATTCCAAGCACTTGCAGCTCTTTAAGCAAAAAATGATCTATAGAAGCAGAGAAATTCCAGGAGAAGGAAAACTTTAAGCTAAAACCCAAATTCAAATACAAACCTCAAGGATAAAATTTCAGAAATATTTTCATGCTGCTTTAAGGGCACTTGCCAGTTATAATACAGCAGTCAGGCATTTTGTTCTCTCCACCCTTCTCTAATTCAATGCCAATATATTTCTTCTTCCAGCTGGCTCCACATTGAAATATCGTGAATGTAATGAATAAGATGTATAGATTTTCTGATGTGCTGTGGAAATGCATTAACATATTGCGTGACCAAGCTTCTGTAAACAAACGTGTGGAAGGTGCTTAACCATATAACTAAGAAGTAACAAAGCAGCTTTGTCTGCATTTGTTTGTCCACCAAGTAGTAAACCTTTGTGCTAACAGTCTGTACACAGTTAACGCAAGCTGGTTTGGGCTGACAGATTGGGCACAGGATTGCAGGCTGAAATATGCCTCAGAGGGCACCCAAACACAGGTGAAAGAATGACAGAAATGCAGCTAATTTTCACGTCTACAAAGCTCCATGCAGTGGAGGTTCAGGCAAGACCAGACTGCTCAAAGACAAATTACTGCCAATTCGTAACAAATTATAAACATTTTCCAGCATAAACATATTACTTTGCATAACATTTCAGATACTTACTGGTTTTGCAATTATATTTGCAAACGCAAATAACAACAAAAAAATCAAACTCCCCCGCCCCATTCCTCAAGAAAAAAAAAACACTGAAATACTTCAAAACAGTATAATGTCTCATATAAACCAAATTAAAACTTAATTCTATTCCTCATCCAGTATCTGGTTCAGTACAGAAAAACAAACAAACAAAAACCCTCTTTAAAAGTATAATTTCATGGTTTCCATTCTAAGCTTCTGCTGGAAGCTTTAGTATTTTCAGTAACATGTCATACAATCCAGCTCTTTTACGTAAGCAGGGCACATAAATTTCTATGTTTCCTTTTTGACCTCCTTCATCTGCAAAGCCCTTGCAAATAATGAGTTTTCACCAGTGCTTGTGGAGCTCTTAGGATTTTTATGCTAAAACAACAGTTAACTGTATTATGAAACCAGTGTTGGAGAAGATCCATGAAAATGCACAGAAGGCTAACCAACACTTAAATAATCCATGAATGCAAAATACGATGTATCCCCAGCAAGTATTGTGCTGGTAGGGTACATGGAGAGTCCATGTTCAAAATCCAGAAAACTCTGCTACTGATTAAAAAAATAACTCCAGAATGGTATTAATACCTTTAAAAAGGTCACATTTACTTCTTTGTTTAAAAAAATACTAACTTGGAACAAGAATAGCATACAGCTTCAACAAAATTCTGGGCAAACCTCGTCAAAAATAGAGATATAAAATATGGTGCTTACCATAACTGTCATTGCATGACAACACACGTGAATCAGTGGCCAAAAGGAAATGTGCCACTGCCATCACCGCACTCTTACCATGTGCAATTGCTATTCTAGCTTGTATAAACTATGTGTAAACTTGTATAAAGCTGTGTAAACTATGCTTGAACTAAACATGTATACAAATAAGTACATATACACATTAATATATTCATAACAAACACACAGGTATGTATCTGTGCGCATAAACATATGTAGACACAATATGTTTATAATATGGCAATACACAGATAGATCCAACAAGGGGAACTTCATAAACATTCTATAGATCTAAAAATATAGATTAAAATGTACTAAGAGGATGAACAGTGCTGAGTGGTAAGACTAAAACAGCAAGGAAACTGCTGTTCTTGGAGTTAGGGGCTTTTTAAAGCCTTTTGTATGCTTGATCAGAAAACAGGAAAATGCATTATTTTTTTATAGCATGGATGGTTTTACACAAGCTGCCTGATATTGAAATGAGAAAATTGTTTGAGAAGACACAGCAGAACAGCATTTAAAGGACTGTTCAACCTAAAAACTGGAAACCATTCAAAGGGACAGATGCAGTTTCATGACAGATTTGTGGCTGTCAAAGGTCTTAAATGCAGGTGCAAACCGTACACCTCTGAAGCATCCGGCTGCTCTTACGAGATTCTGACAGCACACAAGCCAGAAAACGGATCCATACAGACCACTACGATCACCTAAATTAATCTTATGTACTCTAATTCATTTCTTACCTATCAGACAGTAGTTTCACCAAGCAATTCCCACCACACACCCAAGAGCTGCTGGCTGAAGTGAGATGTGTTTTCTGGGAAGATTGTCAGCCACCCAACACTTGTCACATTCAATCATGCTGCACTGAAGCAATTCAGCAGCGGCTGTAAAATTATAAATGAAACCTCACTGGAAGAGCTCTGCTTCCTAGTGCTCTTGGTATTTCCGAGCTGCTCTTTGTCATTAACTGGAAACTTTTTTAAAAGCAACAACATATAACCTGTGGCAAGAAGGGAGGCAGGCATAGGATATTAATTATTTCTCCCCCTTCCAAACACAGGAGACAAAACAGAGATGAAGCTGAAAATCCATGAACTCTGGTAAAACTAGTAAGGATAAAAAAATTACTCTGAAACAACATTTTTTACTGCACTGGACATGCTGACAACAATTACTTTTTCAGCGTAAGGTCTGTATCTACAGCAGCGAGTGGTGCAGCACAACACAAACAGTTTTGTGGGGCTGAACAGTTGGGTCTGAAGACATCCTGCTCTGTCAGAGGATGTGATGTTTTGGAAATTCTAGCTGGAGAGATACATGACAGCAAATCTTCCTTCTGCAGTCTTAGAAAAACAAAATTTAAGGAAAAAAAAAAAGTCCACAAAGACTATTAATGGTTGAAAGAGACTAATCCTCCCAGTATTTTTTTCAGACACTTCAAGGAGGAATATTAGCCCTGTTTAAACAAATAGCAATATATAAGCATTTTCTTTCTGTCTGGCCACATCAGTTCTTCTGATGTCCCATTTGAACCATCATAGATGCCACAGTCTACAGGCCTCACTCACAGATTTCAAGTTGCTGGCCATCACTGAAAGTGACTGTTAGTGTTAATTGTAAAACAACAACATCCACAGACTTACTTATTTAAGTCTTAAAAACTGCAGAAAATTGAACATCTAATTCACAAATTATTCATCATCAAAGACACTAAGAAAACCCAAACCTCAGTACATTGGACAGTCTAGCTGAGCTCAGTATCATCTCTGACCCTCAACAGCAGTTTATGTTCAGGGAACACCACCACCCCTTGTACCCTCTCAGAAAGTTTGCATTTCAAGATTTAATTGCATCCTTTAATTTAACAGATCTGACTGGTCATCCTTTTTTGCTGAACTGTGGAACTGCCCTTTGGCAGTATCTGTTTTTTAACTTTTTCAATATACTATGCTAACAACTTCTACAGCTTCAAGAAAATGCCATAAGTACTTTTCATTCATTCTCAAACCCCTGTCTAACAATACCATCTGACAGGTTTTTTTTGGTTTCTGTGTTATGAGAAACAGAGAACAATAATTCTCTCCTCACCTTCACAACATTCAGTTTTTCAGTATGTCTAGATCATATCACATTCACTTTTTTTCAGGCTCATGAATACCTGTCTATTTAATCTCTTAATAGAAAAGATGTTCCACATCCCTAATCATCTTTTTTGCCGCTCTCTGTAGTCTTTTTTATTTCTACAGTGTATCACTTGAGAGGAAGAGAATAGGAGATTTCAGTACCTAAGGGGTGAAAGTATATTCTACTATGTTCCACTTTCTTTCCCAGAAGATTTTCCGATTCTGCAGTGTCAGTGTTTCTGGCACACTACAGCCAACCCTATTAACTAGGATAATAAAGAGGTAATTGAAAAAAAAAAAAAAACAACCAATAGGCTAACCAGGGTCCTAGAGAGCACACTGGGATTTTTGGTGCAATGATATTTTGGCATCTCCACAAAAATCCAGCCTATACTGAGTCCAGCCAGCTAAACCTTGGTTATTTGGACAAACTGAGATCCACTTTTAGTTCTTCCAGCTCTTGCAAATGTGTAGAATTTGGACTGGCCTGCAGACCAACTTGGTGCAGCAATATGCTTCCCAGGGTCCCCAGAGGGAATATTTATTAGGCAAAGTGCAGAGGTAATCCCAGCTATGATGACATTTTCACATGTTGGCTTGCATAGCAAGATCCTGAAATCTGGGATGGTTGGGAACAATAAACAGATGATGTCTCCAAAAGAAACCACCTCAGGTAGAAGGTCAGATATAATGTGTACAGTTGGCTCTGAATGACTTCACGCACAATCACTGTGCACTGACTTCCCAATTCTGACGGCAACAGGGTGCACACTCCTGGAATTTGTTATTGTCAGTTCTGTCTTTAGTGAAAATGGCCCAAATGGCTCAGCTGTCACTGGAAACAGTACAGGTACATTCGTTAAAAGATAAGCCTCTCTGTGACCCAATGGCTATCTTCAATCTCTGGTATCTCTCCATTGAAGATAAAAGATATCATCCTCTATTAAATGTTAGGAGACTGGATTCACTTTTGCAGAGAAAAACTACATAGAATACAAACAATTGGAATGCCAAGAATATGACAAAAAAAATGCCAAGAATGACAAAAAAACAACCAAAACAAACAAACAAACAAATCCAGTTTCTATATCTCCAGGTATGCAGCTTCTCTCTTCTTCCACTTATAAAATGCAGAAAATACTTCTAGCATGCCTCAACAGAGCATCATGAGGCTTATCTTTGTATTTATGAGGTACTTTTTTAGAGGGAAAGTTTTACAATTGCATGTAGCTCTGTAGACACCAAGAAATCTACAAAAATCAACTGGTTTTACTGTTCACGCTAATCTCATTAAGTCAGAGAAAACACCAGAATGCCTGATAGAAGGGCAGATGTTATCTGGTCTTGATTTGGACTGCTGTAGACTGCATACAATGGACAACTACTCAGGAAATTTAATCTGCATTGAATTTTAGAAATATTACAATAAAGAATTCTATTGAAACCTCTCAACCTGCATAAACACTATCTTAACATAACATCTTCTCTACAGATAATATTCTCCAGTGCATTCCACAAGAAAAAGATTAGTGCTAAACAAATTAAAGGACTGGCTTGCTCTCTTGCTGTTATTATCAATATTGTTTCAGGGAATTATTATTTTGCATTTATTTCTACTATGCCTTCAATTCTCATGTCTGCAAGTTTTCTGAGCTTACCAATAATACTACAAGCATTTTCTAAAGTGGATACCTCATTTGCAAGTGAACTTCAAGCAACAGAAAAAACTGAGACAATACAAACTCTGTTGGCTAGGTTTGAAAGGCCTCTCCATTTACACTACTATACTTGTGATATCGATGTACACACAAGCAGAATTACGATTCTATTAGATTTAACACCTAAGAACTACTGTAATTCTCACCTCATCTTTAATAGATAGGTATGGCAGATCAACTTCTGCAATTAAAATACCTTCTTCTATTTCCTGGGTTGTTCCTGCATTACTCCAGTTAAGAACTTTCTCTTGAAGGGGAGAAAAACCTTTAAATTGGGATGACTCACAGAGAAGTACAGTCCAAAGAGACCTCAGAGTTATCCAGTCAATCCCACCACCTTAACGCAAATTAGCTCTACTTACACCTTACTTGGCTGACTAAGCTCCTACACCCAGGAGATCCCATACATGATGCACACTGTTTTGGTTGCAGAAATTCAGCAAGCAGCTGCAAAGTTAATTGAAAAAAAAAGAGAAGTCTAAATCAGACTTTTCCTCTCTTCAACTTAATAAAAAATTCTGCATTCAACTATGTGTCCAATCAGTGTTAATAATGACCACATGGTTGATCACAGAATCATGCGCGAAATTAATGAAAGTAAATAAATTAAGTGGAATTAGGTGGAAATTTGGGAGGATATGCCAAGCATCCTCAGCAAATACAAAGTGCCAAAATCAACAGACTGCAGCTCATACCTTATTGAGTCATGACAGTAAACATTTATCAAATGAAGGAGAAGAATAAGCCAACAGTGAGACAATCTCTCCTTCTTAAATTCAGGGTGAGTAGTCTGGGAAGTCTATCCTAATTAACTGCAAATAACAACAGAGGGCAAGACTGCTGACAGTAATATTCAGGCTAGCGCTAGGATATTGAATGCACTAAAATACAGCCTTAAAATGCCTGGATAAACAAATATTACGTGTACAAACAGATGGACAACTAATAAATCTTACTGAAAGGTTGCAAACCACACTGTATCAGATCAGACTCTGCTTAATACCGATCCTTCAGTACCCTCACAACAGCAGCAGTACATCTGAATCTCTTCTGAAGATCGCAGAATTCATTCCTGATCTTCTTGTCAGGTAAAGGATTACCTCATTTGAAAAGATCAGTCCTAACACTGCAGTATGTATTGCTGGAGTATAATATTATACATCTAGCTTAGGCTATCACGCTGTTAGCTATTACCGCAGGCAAAGGTTTGCTACAAAGGGGTATTACAGAATCAGCAAAGCTGCTATAGTCCGCTCATAACCAGACCACAGATGCCATTATAGATAAGCAATTGACTTTCATGTGGGATGAAAATGACCCCAAATGGCAATTAAAAGGAAGTAGACCTTGACTGCAGAATCTGATTTATCACGGTGGCATCTATGCTACTCTGCAGTTACTCTAGTAGTTAACCTAATTTTATGACACTCTATTTCTACAGATTCCATTTGCAATACTGATTATAATAAAACCAGAGGAAATCCACTGCCTAAACATGGAAAATCATATGAAATCATAATAAAAAGATCCAATGTTAGTGACGAAATACAATACAAACATTGTTGCCATTTTACTCGCTTCTTACCCTCTATCCATACAACACTTAATTACCAGACAATGACATCAGTAGATCATGTGATAATCAGGTAACACAATGAACTTAATACATGTTGGAAGAAGGAAATATGATTTAGTGCTCACTGTATTGAAATCTCTTTTTTTGCAATTTGGCTGGACAAGAAAAGTTAAAACAGGGACTCAAATATGAAGTGAAGACTGAGGTCCACTGTTCAATATAGCTCCATATTTTAAGGGATCAGACATATCACCCTACAGCTTTTGTAGCACTCAGCCCACCTAATTCAACAGAGAAAAATGAGATCAGAGAAGAAATCTTAGTTATCATGTTGCACAGGACTGAAGCAAAGCTCTTTCCTTACTGGAAAAAAAACACCTGTATTATGGTTATCCAGAGGAAAAAAAAAAAA
>WHYT01016371.1:73315-106450 GCA_009806455.1 Tetrax tetrax
AAAAAAAACACCTAACCAAAAAAAAAAAAAAAAACCCACCAAAAAAACCCCACCCTGCTTTTGGTGCAGTCTGATCTATATCCAAGCCATTGCAACTGCAGGCTATTGCCTGAAGGGACTGTATCACACCTCTCATCTTTTAACAACCTCTTGTATGTTATTTTAACAAGCTTCCATAGATATATATATTTTCAATATATTTTCATAAAGTTCTTACACTATCATACACATGCTTAGTAACTCTCAGTGGAGACTTTACTGGCTATCACAGAGCTCACAGAGAGAGGCATTAGGGAGAACAAAACAGAGTGGAAATGAGAAAGATATAAAGGTAAAGACCACTTTTTCTGTTTTTCATTGTGTAAGAATGAAATGTGTTATCTTGTTTCTGTTTTCACAACAATAAATAATCTATATTGTTCTTGGTTTTGTATGGTGAACTTTCAGCAGAACTACTGAAAATAAACAGTGAGAGAGAAGGACAAAGGAAGCTTTTAGCAAGTTTTATCAAGTTCTGGAGAGGATGGACACTGCAATCACCAAGGCAAGAGTACCTTCTCCATCTTTTGAACATATAAGATACAACATGATGAAAAGTGAATTAACTGTAGATGGTTAAGAAGTACATTTCCTTTTATCAGTTCTTCCCAAAAGAACACAGAGCTAAATATAACAGAAACAAAGAAGTTAGCAAAGAGTCTGCGTAGAAGGCCATGAAATGAGAATGTCTTTAATAGCTCCTCTTTCATTTGGGAAACCTAGAACAGAAATCAATGCATTTCAGCTCTTCCTGTGTAAGCTTGAGATGAACTGCTCTCAAGAAGGAGACTGGGGGATGATGTAACTCATCTACTCATAGGTTAAAAAACATGGGATTGGGAGGTTCTCCGTCTGTTACTACCACAGCAAACTCACTAACCCTTCTGTTTCATATCAGGCCTCATGAAAGCTGCAAGGAAAGGGAGAGGAGAGGGAAAGAGAAGGGAGGGCAGGACTTGCGTTACTGATGTACCAATGCATATAACGCAATTTTTAAGGCTGCTTCCTGCTATATTTGCAATGCGATGGTTCTTCTGGAAGCATCAACTGAAAAAAAAGACTTAAAACTCTTCTTGTTTCTATTTTAATATTTTCTAATTGAGATCTAGTCTAGCTGTATAGATCACTTCTGTTTCCTTCAGTGTAATCCACTGCTTGCTAAAATAGAAATAACATTATTACAACCAGTAAAATTATCTGACCATAAAAATTTCTGGAAATTTTTCCAAACTATCACTATATACACAACTCTCAGGTCATAATCACTTTAGTGGAAATAAACAACAGTGAAATATTTTCTTAATCTTCTATTTTCTTCACAGCAATGTGAGAGCATGATAGATATTTTAATGTGATGATTCATCATCACATTAAAGTATCCTCAGTGCTTTCCACAGCATACAGTTGAGGCAAATGGCAAAAATCCAAGAAGGAGTAAAAAAAGGGGAAGCCAGTAGAAAAAAACAATTGAAAAGACAATATCAGTTCCCCTGGGGCTGCAAGTCAGAGAAGAGTTTGGGAACTGATTGGCAGAAGAAAGACAGCTGCCAGTGCTTTATGACATTTCCTTCAAGGACAAGAACATCAGCTCTGTCAGCTGCAAAAGGGGTAACTTGCACATCCGGGCCCTCTTGTTGACTTCATCCCTGAGCATGCGGGTTGGGATGTGAACAGGAGGTGATCCTTCTGCCTGCTCTCTGTACTTTCTTCATCTCTTTTCTTTATCACCTACATATACTTAGTATTGTGTCCTTCACAGACGGCCTGCAACTGGAGAAGCAGTGAGATGTACCAATTTGTCCACCCTGTCTGCTAACCCCTGCAAGAAGTTGTGTGTGTGACTCAATACAACTCTACTGCAGCAACTGGGCTGGAACAAACCTTAAAGCAATGTCTGCCTCTTGGTGGGCAGAATTCACACATGTAGCTATAAAAGTAAAAAAATAAAAATTGCATAAACCAGTAAACCTATACTGACAGGAGAGTCCCATTAGCAGCAGGCACTTCCATGTACAAAAATGCTTTTTTTTTTGAGTGTTTATTCTGCCCTTCCTTGTTATCAGTGTTTTCTGAAGGCTGCCCCTAGGTATGTTAATACTGGAATACCAGTGCGTAGTTTTCAGTTCATGCAATGCTAATTTCCTTATACAATCTGTGATTTACAGTACTACAACAATACTATGTCAACATAGAAACAATTCTTACATGTCAATGGTATGAGGACAAGGTGTACATAGTATCTATATAAATAATACAAAAAATTTAAAAAGTTAATTGTCTTATGATCTTTTTCCAACAACTCACAAAAATCAATACAGTTCTTTTGCCACATACTAGCATCTCCCTAACAGGTATCACTTCTGTCCCTTACTATGTCTTGGCCCATTGTCATACTCTATTCCATTGTCCCTTGGTCACACAGGCAATGATAAACAAAAGTTATTCATATTATTTTCAAAATCTTCAGCACCAGAACTAGAAATCTGAGTAACTGAACGCTACAAGGTGAGAATATCCTTCCTCTGACAGTTGAGAGTGAAGAAAGATATAATAGTTTTATTGGTTTTGTGCTAACGCTCATATATTATTTAGATGACTGACAGAGTAGGTCGACTTCTTCACAGTCCAGTCACAAAGCTGGAATGAACTATTTACACTTAGTATACTGCTGTTAGAGAAAAGGAGTATCAAAATGTCTCCAAAACGCATAGTGCCATATTAGACCAACCTAATATGAGTACAAAGACCTTTAATCAGCAGCTGTATGATGGTCAGTATTCATTTAGTCAGCACTTGATCTGATTCACAATTTTGGGGTAAATACCTCAGGACTCATTAAAAGCAGCAGGTAGGTTTGAATATTCTTTCTCCACAGAACTAACAACATCTCAGTTTTGGCAGGCAAAGGCTGGGTTGTTTATGCATTTTTGATACTTAAACTACTTCTCCTTCCTTTGCAGTGCATGGTATTATAAAACATTCAGCTCTCAGGTAGCTCCAAATCTGCGATCTCCTTTCCAAATGAAAAATTAACCACCAACAGATTTTGGTAAAGAACATGTCCAATCTCCATATTGCCAAGGCAGGCAGCAGAATTATTAGCACACTATTTCTGGGGACCCTGCTGGTTTTTAGCTACCATCTGGGGGTAAGGTTTCTCTCTCTCTCTCCCCCCACTTCCCCCACTCTCCCTCACTCTTCCCTCTTTCTCCATTTCTCACACGCACACACAGAGCTGCTATTTATACAGCCAGAAAAATCTGCGCATACACAGCACTGAGTAATAGGGGAAAGATGTCAAAACAAAAAGTCCTTGCCCTGGAAATCTGACACTACAACAGCACAGTATAGTACAGACTCGTAGTAAACAACTACTGAATAGCAATTGGTCATTGTAGCCAAATTGCTTTATGCTGGGAATAAAGCTATCTCATACAAAATACTGATAAGCAATTAATACAGCAGTATGAAAAGTAGACCTACCATTGCTGTATTATATTAACAGTTGAAAAAAAAAATCTGTAGGTTTTCTTCTATTCATCTGTAAGCTAATATTTATTCTTTTTCATTTGATGTTAGTCTTATTAAACAGACTATTTCCCTGCTTTACTGATTAAATTGGTGTCTCACCAAGCATTAAATGTGGTGTTGTTTCCACAGTACATCATTCTTACCTGCTTTGTTCAGGGGAAATCAACCAAAACAGGTAGTTAGGAAGATTGTATGTGACTTACTGAACAGAAAGAAAAACAAAAAATATATGCAAGTGAAGCTTTCCTGAGATAACTGCATTGGTCTCGTTGCTCACGGACACTCACGGGGATTCCTAGAGCCTCATGATGCCACATGGACCAGCTCTGGCACTTCTCTCACCTCTCAGGTGAGCCAAATGGACTCGTGAACCTCACATAAAGCAATCTGCATCTCTTGTCAGGCTAACATTCTGACAGTTTGGCAAGATGAATCAATCCACTGAGCAGTCAAATGAGCACCAAAATAATCACATGGAGGAAAAAAAAAAAAACCCAACATTGAGCTTGGTGTCAGAAGGCAGTTGATGGCATGCATGAAAGAGACATGGGAAGCCTCTGACAGCTGTGATTTGTTACATCAGCCCTGCCATCTTATGAAGCCTCACCACTAATCAGGACAAGAAAAACTGCATGAAGTAGAGAGGCATATCCTTTCACCTTTCCACAGGTCATCTTATAATTTCAGGTTATGTGGCACTCTCACAAAGAAAGCATTACATTCCTGAAAGACAACTGGGTCTCATTGTGTTTAGTTCTTCAAAAAGAATTGAAAGTTGTTTCCAGATGTGAAAACAAAAGGTATTTCCCAAGTCAATGTGACAATAAAATCTGGAACACGTAAGCAGAAAAACAAAACCCCTGAAATTCTGTTTTTTTTTAAAAAAAAACAAGTTAGCATCCCTTTCCGCCTTTTGTTTGTTTCCTTGTCCACTGCCTCCCCAGATTTGTCTTTGTCCTGCTTTCTGGTTGACTGAAGCGATGGAAAATGCAGCAGGAAGGAGGACAGGGAGCAATCTCCCTTACAGATCTCAGTTCTGAGCAGCTCCAGCAAATGAAGATCCTGCATGAATCCTACTCCCAATAAAACTCATATAGTTTCTTCAGTTGCTTTTTGTAGGGTTTGTGAAACAAAAGCATTTGTTTGGTTTGCTTATTGCCTCTACATCTGAATGATGTATGGCTGCTTTTTAAATTATGGCAGTCCCAACATAAATGAACACTAAATGCTAACCAAGACCAAAACTATGACATCTTTGTAGGTCAGACAAGCTCCGAGCCAGCACAGCGTCAAGCAGAACAGGAAAGATCATGAAACTGTAATTCCAGAAATCTAACCATGATAATGTTTTACTTGGCAAGAGGAATCTCATATTGTCAAGAGCATATTTATTTTATAGAGGAATTGCAGAAACTTCACAGTCCAAATTCCTATTTACATAAGACTAATTTCCGTATATATTTCCATTTACTCACATTTCATTATTTCCATTTATTAAGATTTCATTATTTCAATTTATTAAGATTTCATTATTTCTAGTTGGTTCCAAGGTCTGCATAAGCCTTGGATAGGCTTAAAGGAACAGTTATTAAAATCATTGAAAAATATATGTGTAAATACTAAGACTTTGGAGACAAACTGAGACAAAATACCTGATCCAAAATCAGTCTGAATTCTGCTGAAAACTCCCATGTTCTATTGCATGTTAGCAAGACTCCATGTCCGTGCACAAACACAGCTTCCATCATGAATTTCTTTTTATTTTTTCTGTCACCTTATTATGTTCTTTTTCTGGAACTTATTTTTCTTTTGACTTTTTCTTCAAAGCCCAAATCTTTAAGACCAAAAAAATAATTAAAAAAAAAAATTTAACAATTAATGAAATAAAAAAGTGAGTTCCTCCTTCTGCCCAGGCTGCAGGAGATTTCAAGTCAGAAAGGATGTTAAACCACCCATAACAATACAATTTGACATAATGCAGAAAGCTAGCATGAGGATCCTCTGGCACTCTGCCAGAGACACTGTACATCTAATTTCCTGACCTTCTGGAAAGTTAAATAGTGCCTTTTCTTCCCATGTTACTCACTTAGTACAGGTATGAGGTCAACACATGAGATACATCCCAGGTTCTGAATCCTCCCTGGAGCATGAGTTTTCTTGTACAGACTCATCATTTTCTGAGCATCCCTGAAACTTCTCACAAATTAGTTTCTTAACATGCTATTAAATAATCCCTTTTCACCTGGCCTTGAGCTCTGGTCATCTAGAGCTGCTTTTCAGAGCCGTTCAAGTGTCCTGAGCCACATGCTCCAGAAAAACCCAAGGCTGGTTGCGATGCTCATCTGTAACCACTTAGGGGACTCTTGGGGCTCCTACGTGGAGCTTTCTATCACTGTCACCTGTGGAGAGCTTAGTCTGAAGTCTTCTACCTCTGGGCTTTTACACTGAAAGGCTATGTTCACAAATGCTGTCCTGATGACAGCATTTCCCACACCAGCATCATTCCCAAAAGCTAAACTGTCATTGAGGACTCTGCATTATAGCAGCAGAAGTGATTTCTCTACATCACTTCTGGCCTACTATCTGCCTCTAGCGATAAACACATAGTTGCAAATATTTCTCTTTCAGGTAATTTTAAATAGAGAAAAAGAAATTACATGAATAGGAAAACATTCCCTTTAGCTGTGAAGAGATGCATAAAAAAATCACACAAAGAAGGGAAAAACCCCCAAACATGAAAAAGGCTTGTATTGCCTTACATACACCAGTATAGGTGTATGTAAGATGTCTTGTACACCTAGAAGAGATGCTATTCCAATTAAAAAAAAAAATGCATTTAGGACAACAATAATCCTAGAGACTTTCAGGAGTACCTGTAATAAAGGTAGAAACAAGATGCTGAGGGATGTATTCTTTCAGAGATCACTTGTGGAAAAAACGCATACTATCAAGGACAACTTTCAAAGTGGGAAAGCAACCTTGACAATGTCCCTCTTTACTGAAAATTAAATTAAGTACATCTTCATGCTATTTGTCATGAAAAATGGTAAGCAGTGAAAGGGTTGATACAACCACATCTATTCAAAAATTAAAGCTCAGTCATCATACAGCTGTGAGCACACGCCTACAGCAATAGCAAATCGACCATACTACAAGGGGTTAGCTATCTTTTTGACCATCAAGAGCAATTGTATTACGCCTGATTCAGATACATGTTAAGCGTACAGGGAAAACACCTGCAGAATTCAAAGGCATGATAGATTTGCAAAATAAAAGTGTTTATTATATTGAAATAGAAAGAAGTAGACAGCACTGCTGGAAAAACTGAAGGCATTCATCATACCTTTGAGATCTGTGTGTATTATAAAAGAGTTAGAAGCAATGAAGCAGACAAATTTGTTTTAGAACTATACTTGGAAACTGGTAAAAAATACTATTGCCAAGGTCAAAAGCAAATGATCCATGCAGCTAACAGCTAACACATGTCCTTCTCTGCAGCTAGTGGCAAGCAGAGGGAGGTGTTTATAGCATTCGGAGAGGTCTCTCTGACACACATACACCTGTTTTCATTTGCCTGTGGACACACTTTCACAAGACAGCTTCAGTAGGATTAATGGCTCATTGCAAGTGAAATGGGGAAAGTTCAGGTACTCTGTTTTACTTCCTTTCCTCCCCATGCTTTTCAAAGGTGGTTTTGAAGTATTTTTGTCAAACAGCAAGCTAATCTCTCTCAGTGCAACAGAAGAAAACTAAACTGTTTTCTTCTGCTACAGTGGGGGGCAAGAGAAGACAAAAGAAACCTTATATTTGGGTAACATTTGCAATTTGCTTACTGTGCTATCAGAGGAGCATGGCAGTTGGGATCAGGAGAAGGAGATAGCTGGTGAGTAGTAGACAGGGTGGGGAAGGATATTAGCCCCCTCCCTTCCAGTAGCTTGGAAATCAGCGAGATACATAGATAGAATCATAGAATCATAGAATGGTTAGAGTTGGAAGGGACCTTCAAAGGTCATCTAGTCCAACCCCCCTGCAAGAAGCAGGGACCTCCCTGACTAGATCAGGTTGCCCAGGGCCCCATCCAGCCTGGCCTTGAACGTTTCCAGGGATGGGGCATCCACCACCTCTCTGGGCAACCTGTTCCAGTGGTCTACAACTCTCATTGTGAAAAATTTTTTTCTAATATCTAATCTAAACCTCCCTCCTTCTAATTTAAACCCATTACCCCTTGTCCTATCACAACAGGCCCTACTGAACAGCCTGTCCCCATCCTTCCTGTAGGCCCCCTTGAGGTACTGGAAGACCGCTATCAGGTCTCCCCGGAGCCTCCTCTTCTCCAGGCTGAACAGCCCCAACTCTCTCAGCCTGTCCTCGTAGGAGAGGTGCTCCAGCCCTCTGATCATCTTTGTGGCCCTCCTCTGGACCCTCTCCAACTGGTCCATGTCCTTCTTATGTTGGGGACTCCAGAACTGGACACAGTACTCCAGGTGGGGTCTCACCAGGGCAGAGTAGAGGGGGAGAATCACCTCCCTCGACCTGCTGGCCACACTCCTCTTGATGCAGCCCAGGACGCGGTTGGCCTTCTGGGCCACAAGGGCGCATTGCCGGCTCATGTTGAGCCTCTCGTCCACCAGCACTCCCAAGTCCCCCTCCTCAGGGCTGCTCTCAATCCATTCTCCGCCCAGTCTGTATTTGTGCCTGGGATTGCCACGACCCAGATGCAGGACCTTGCACTTGGCCCGGTTGAACTTCACGAGGTTGGCACGGGCCCACCTCTCCAGCCTGTCCAGGTCCCTCTGGATGGCATCCCTCCCTTCCAGCGTTTCGACGGCACCACATAGCTTGGTGTCATCGGCGAACTTGCTGAGGGTGCACTCTATCCCACTGTCCATGTCGCCGACAAAGATGTTGAATACCTCATGTGAAATTTAAAAAGTGCTCATCAGTGGCTGGCTGGCTCTGGTGAGGCCTAAATACTGCAGTTAGTCTTGAATTTGGCAGTTAAGCAGTATGCCCTAACCATTTTGCCCCTAAATATTGCCCAACCATCTATTGGAGACTTTCTTCTGTTCTCAGAGAAAGTTGTAACGAAATTGAGTTTCCTACAGTTCCTGGAAAAGTTACTTCTTCCTCTTGTAGACATTCTTTTCACCATGCAAGGAGTTATACACTTGTATTCTTCCTCTTGTAGTTCTTCGTTTGCTTATCTATTAGTGACAGATATGTCAGATAACCCTAAAATTAACTACCCCTTCCCATTCTTCATCACCTACACTTATCACTAGAGACTCAAATTCATGACCATCTTCCCATATATTATACATGCTGGGGCATCTTCTGTTTTACAAATCCCTTCTATATAGGACCTTCACTTCCCATCAGTCTCATACTCCCTTTCAAGCCTTGGCACCTTCAGTTGTCCCCAAAACTTGGTGCCATGGCAGATCTCAAACCACCACTCTTCTTATGGATGCATTTATTACCTATCTTGATTACTTTCTGGTTCATCTCCAAGACTCAGGATCCTTCTCAAATAACTGTATAGGCTGATTCACCATGTTGTTACCAGATGGTACCTGAGAGTTGCTAGAGGCCATCATGACTTCTTGCGTTTCTGAGAAAATCAAAATAGCACTCTTTAGGAGGAAAATTAGGAAGGAATATTTCTTGGACTGCTGAGTATGCAATTGTCTTAACAGACCGCTTACTGAAGGGCCACACTTTAAAGTATAGTATGAACTGGAACTGTTCCTCTATTGTATCTGAATACAGACCTCCTTTGTAAATTTGAACTGACTGAAGTAATGTATTGTTGTCTTCAAGGTACAAAGAAAACTGGTACAGTCAGTTTTCAAGCCTGTGTCACACAGTTAACTAATAAATTCTATTTTAAAGCTGATTTAATTTCAGTGTGTTTAATTTGGTATCATTTTAGCCTTAAGCAGAGCCAGTCACTCTTTTTAATATGAGAACATAAAAAATATCTAGTAATTGTTTAGCTTTTGAAAACTATTTTTCTTCACTTTACGTACCAAAATTCTTCTAATATTTTTATTTTCTCAATATAGTAAAAATCAGAATGGTTTAATTTTTTTAAAAGTACAGCTTTTTATCTTTTTATAACTTGTTAGAGATTAACAGATTTAAAAAAAAAAAATCTGGCCAATTAACAAGGACACACAATGCTTCTAACCTTTTAAATACACAATGATTTAGTTTCATTTCCTATAACTGTATTACAAGTGGTTCTTTCCCAACGTTAGGTATTATAAGCAATGAGTTAATCACATTTCTATAAACAATCATCATATTTCTTGAAAATTTAATTTTCATTTAACTGAATGGTGTTTTCTAGATTTAGCAAAACAATCCATCTAGTCTACCTACTGTCCACATCCTCTTGCCTCATACAATAGCTTTACATAAATTATGTTTAATTCACAAATTCACCATGCTGTAAACAAAACAATTAAAATTTATTATTTCACAATGCAGTACACCATATTAGCCAGCCCTAACACCATGGAAAGAAGACAGAGCTAACATATTCTAACAGAAGAGCTTCCTCCCACGTCTCATGCCCCTGCTCACTGTTTTGGTACTTATTTAGTAAAGCACATGATTCATTTAAAGCCTAGGAGTTATTTGCATTTAAATTATATGCCTAAAAAATATTAAGCATTCGCTCATGTGTTCTATGAATACAGAATCTAATTTAGTACTTGCATATGAGAAAGTTAACTTTTTCTGTCAAACAACTCAGGAAAAAAGCCAAGCTGAATTAAACAGTCAAAGGGTAAGAAAAGTATCCCTGTCTATTTCAAATCATGGACAAAAACAGATTATGATTGAGATTTAACAACTGCTTAATGATGGAGTGTATTTGTAGCCATTCATCTTCCAGTCATTCAAAATGGCCATGCTCTGAGACTGAATCTGACACATCCATTTCACAAGACCAATTATCAAAATGAATGAGAACCTGGAATTGACACTATTGGCCCTTTCCTAGAGGGTGCTGTCCCTCAAAAGCTAAACACATCCTCGGAACAGTGGCTGTCCCTCGGCCTATTACTCCTCATTGGCTTTACCTTGTATTTAGTAACTTCACACCCTCAAATATAAACAAATATCTCTTTTCAGATTATTTAGTGAAAGAAGAAGTCTCTCCAGATTAATGAAAATGTATACATAGAGAACAATAACTTCACAGCTCCTCCTTTGAGTACCTTCCAGAGTCAGAGATATTTCTGTGAAGACACCTAAAGGTAACACTGCGCTAAGCTTTTTTCCCTTACAGAGAACATTGCTATTTGTTTGGCTGTTGCTCTTGTTCTAAAAATTAACTTTTCTAACAAACTCTTGCTTAATATTATCAAGAACTGGCCTCTTAACTTTTTTTTTTTTTTTTTAACTGAATTAATCAGGAACAGAAAACCACAAACTACTTCTCCAAACCTCTACTCTATCCTATTAAGATACTGAATCAACATGCAAGGTTAAAAACCCAAAAATATACAGCTACAATTAGTGTTAGTATTTTGTTTTGTAACATCCAGAATACATTTTTGAAATTAGCATCAACTAGAAGTCACAGTGTCTGACTGACCAATGAGCTCTTTCCAATGAACCTTCATCCCAGTCATACGCACAAGGGTTTCAGAAGAATAAATTTTAAGTCGTCTTCTCCTCTTTATAGCACTACTTTCTGTGAGTCTCTTCCCACTAAGTTTTCATGAATTGCTAACAGAGAAGTACACTTCATGCTACAGGCAGATGTGAACAAAGCGGAGCTGAGGACTGACACAGCAGGACTCGCTGTCCTCCACGTGGGTAAAGCAGCCCTGATTGCCTACGATGCTGCACTGCAGCTGGCATGAGCGAGGACCAAGAGGAGTTTTATAACAAAGCAGAGAAAACCTCTCTCTATCTCATACATACAGCAATCTAATTTTGGGTTTACACTCTTTATTTGGTGGATCTGGCTGTGAAGTCCACGTTGAGCAGTGGACTCACTGGTTTTAAAACTCAAGTTTCGGTTGCACAACCAAAACATGGCTGCTTCTCCACTAACTCTTTGTATCTTGCCGTGGGGGTGGATTACTGCCTATCCGCAGCCAGATGATGGGCAGCAGTGCGGGTAAGATCAACTAATCAAACGCACAGATGCTTGTTGGAAAGGCCATTTGCTTGCTTTCTTTTGATTCATTGGGTCTGTTAAATCACTGTGTTATTCATCCTAATATTTCCTTTTCAGGAGGCAAGTGTACCTGTGTTTTTCTGTACCTCATTTCACTGAAAATGCATTTCTAAGTTTCTGTAAGATTCCCAGCACTTTTGCAAAAAAGAAAGGATGATATAATATAAAAGCAAACAGGATGCAAAAACCATGTATACACCAAGCATCTGTTTTCATTTTGATAATAAAGAGCCCCGTGCAGAATTGTATTTTAATATATGAAGAAAGCAAGTAGTTCTGTTACTAGTTTAGCTGACTGAAGGAAAAAAAAATATGGGAATTGCTGGCTTAGCAAGGATAACCAATGAGGTGTTGAAACAAATTCTGGGTTTTCTCAGTGTGATTTGTAAAGCTATTAACCACTCGCAGTGCTCATGAATTCATTATACTTATAGGCAACATTCTGCAGTAATTCATCTTTTGATGTATTTAGGCAAAATAAGGAAATCGCAAATTATCTAATGCAATGTAATTAGGTAACAGAGAGCATACAAGCAATTAAAAGGTTCAAAATAATTGCAGTTGGAGCAATTCTGAAATACTTTAATCTGGATTTATGAAAACCTTTTTGCTTTAAAATGAGATTCCTGAATTCAAACTAGGTTAGAGTTGATCAATCTTTAAAAAAAAGGTTTAGGAGCAACTTCTCTAGTACTTACCACGAAGATCAAAGCTTAAGAATAAATGCTGTCCAAAGTCTGAAATTAAAGATCACTCCTGTAGTTTTACTATTAACTTAGTAGAAGTGACTCATTCTCAATACAAAGACTTCTATCAATTCCAGCTGCAGAACCATCAGTAGCTGATTCATTGCTAAGAGGAGCTGCCCATAGAAGCAGACAGAGACACCAGTAACAGAGCTCGCAGGGAGATGAAAATCAGGACCAGAAGGTTGGTATACGGAATGAGGAATCCTGGGATAAAAGCAAAAGCAGACCTACTGCTGTTGCTGCTCTCTGACGCGTGTTGCTTCTCCCAATGTCACCTGCACTGCCAACAACTGCAGTTTAATTTGGAAGAATTTGGGAAATCCAGGAATCTAGATGCAGCTGGAATTAGTCAGAGCTTCTTCCTGAGAAAGAAAAGGATTTCTACCCTTAAAGCTGTTCACTTCTGATTTGCCAGAAGTAAAAGTATTTCAAGTGCTCCGCTAATGTACAGAAGATTGCATGATTGCATGAACACAGTGAAAACTGTCCTCGTTTCAGCTGGGATAGAGTTAATTTTCTTCCTACTAGCTGGTATAGTCCTGTGTTTTGGATTTAGGATGAGAATAATGTTGGTAACAGAATGATGTTTTGCAAGTTGCTAAGCAGTGCCTACACTAAGTCAAGGACTTTTTAGCCTCTTGTGCCCTGCCAGCAAGAAGGCTGGAGAGGCCTAAAAAGCTGGGAGGGGGCACGGCCAGGACAGCTTACCCAAACTGGCCAAAGGGATATCCCACATGGTATGATGTCATACTGAACATATAAATTGAGGGGAGTTGGCCGGGGAGGGCAGCGGCCGCTGCTCAAGGACTGACTGGGCATCAGTCAGTGAGCAGTGAGAAGTTGCATCACTGTTTTGCTTGGGTTTTCTTTCTCTCTCTTTTTGTGCCTTTCCTTTTCACTACTACTACTACTAATTCTTCTTCTTCTTCCAATAATATTTTATTTTATGTCAATCATCAAACTATTCTTATCTCAACCCACAAGTTTTTTTTCACTTTTACCCTTCTGATTCGCTGCCCCAATCCCACTGGGATCAGGGAAGGTGAGTGAGTGGCTCTGTGGTACTTAGTTGCCAACTGGGGCTAAACCACAACAAAACAAATCATGTTTTTCATTTGACTCTGTAGTTTGCAGTAACTCTTCATAAAAATTAAATTCAAGAGACAATAAAACTGCTTGATCTCTGTTTTAATAATGATTGAGTAGATCCACTCTACATCTAACAGAAATGTACATTTGCATAAAAAGTTGCAAATTACTACGTGAATGACAAGTACGCATAAGCAAGTAACCTGAAATAGTTTTTTTCTAGTAACTGAAAAAAACTTTTAAGTAATTAGGAACCACATTATGCAGTAGCTTATGACCATTAAGTAATTTAGCATTGCATTAATTTTATGATTGTTTAGAAGAAAAGCAGTAGTTTTACCCAAACCATTACCAAACTGCATTACTGTCTAGTAAGATACATTAAAATCAGTAATATTTTTACTGAATACCTAAGATATCGAAAAGACTTCGTGTAACTATTTTTTAACCATTTGTCAATGGCTTTTTTACAAGGTGAAATTACCTTTCCATTTGTTATGGATTTCTTTATACAAATCAGTAAAAAACGTAAACAAAAGTACCAAAATATGTAAAACTGATGCAGTGCACACTAGACTTCTAACTAGATTTTTAAAATACAATAAGATTATTAGAATCTGGGGGGAAAACACCCCACATCTGTGGGCACCATAAAAAATTCTCTTACATTCCCAAATTTTGCAACAGAACCTTATTAACTTTTACAAACTTCAAAAATATAGACACATGAATGATACTACTTAAAAAGAGAAAGTGAAGATGTGCAATTAGAACACGCAAAGCTAATAGTTATCTTGAACTCGTTAACAACACTACCTCCTGCCATCCAGAAATTAAGATTAATTAAGTTAGCAGCAAGAATCTTGTACTTCTGTGTCACCTCCTGGAATATCTGAATAGCCACAAGCTATGCCCCTGCACAGCTTTAATTGTAATCATTGCTTGAAATGTAACCAACTCTTTTCCTTTTTCCTCTACGGTGATTTTTTTTTTTCCTCTACTACTCTGTTGTAAAATAAAAAAAAAAATAATAAATTGTATGTTATCATTAAACCCCATCCCCTGTAATTTTTAATTCTCCATTTGCTAAATCCACAAGATGTCTTTTTTTTTGTTTTGTTTTGTTTTCTGTCAGATGTTACTATTTCAAAGCTGGATCTATCCTTTTTGCCTTCAGATTTAATTAATTTCCCTTCTATTACCACAGCCAAAATAATCAGCTGCATCATAAAATTTCTCAGCAGAAAATCCCCCTTTGCAGTTGAACATACATGAAAATTACCAATGATCAAGAAGTTTTAGAAATGTCATTTAATTTTAACATAATTCCACAGGTATCTCATTAGGAAGAGAAAATCCAACACATGAACTAACTTGTGCTAATAATGCTTCTACAGTTCTATCTACTCTTTACATTGTTTTTAAACTTAGTGATATTTCAAGAGGTCTCTGGGGTCCAACACACAGACAAAATTAAGAAAGAATTTCATGACCATGAGTAGTCACTAATATCACTGGTACTGAAATCACTCAAATAGATTTTGTGGGGCTGTAATTTTCTATTAATAGCCATTAATTACTAAATATTTATTTTAATTTCACCATGCTTCTTAGGACAAAGCCACCATCATTAGTGGCAATTATAAAACGTCCCATATTATTGAGCGGTGGAGTTAGGCATGTACTGCCCTTTATACTAATTTTTTTATTCTGGAAAACAGATTTAGTCTTCTCAGAAAATAAGTAAGTGGTTTGTACTATTTCTGCCCTTACTCTTAGAACACCAAACAGCCATTTGCAGGAGCCAAATGCTGGATATTTTGGTCCTACTGTGCTTCTTATTTTCAAGTAAGGTGATTAAGATGATTTAGTACTCTATAGGCATGTCAGGTGAACATTTGGGCATAAAAAAAATACTATATACAATCATATGCTGAGTCACAGCAGGTACACAGAACTGATGTGATATTAGATTTTAGAAAAAAAAAAATTGATGACCAAAGCAGTTGCATGCTTTAGTTTATACTTTTTAATAATAAAAGCACAAGAGGTAATATAGTTTAGATTACAATTTGAATATATCATAGAGTCTAAAGTCTGAAATGCTTAGAGAAAAATACTTTATATACAACTTGAAAGAAATACAAAATCTCAGCAGAAATATGTAAATAATAAAAAGAGAGTACACATGAAAGGCCTTGAGCTTAGTTAAAAACAGGAAGTAGAACAAAGGAGAACATTTTTTTTTTCTGAAATATATAATACTGTCTCTCCACTGAAGTACCTAATGGTGTAGAAGGGATTACTAATCTCTTCTTACTTTATATATTCATTACTCTACTACCTGGGGCTACCACTTCCTTCTCACAAAAGAAAGACAATAGTAATAAATGGAAAAAAATGTGACTGATCAGTGTAGCATTACACTTTCATAAATTAAATTGTGACCATCTGAGTACTTGTGATTAGCTTCTATGACCTGATCCATCAAAGTTTACAGAATACCAGGTTAAAATATTTGTGTAACTTGGAAGCTAGAGATTTCAGCTGGTAAAAATACTTCAACTACATTTCTGCTGTTAAAAGGAAAATATTTCATGGGGACAGAAAATTAACAACTTAATGCTCAACACTTAACAAAAAAAAATAACATTTTACAAAGTTGATGCTGTTTAGCCCTGCTTGGGATCAAGCTATGCAGCCTCTCACTCACTCCCCCCACCCTCTGAGAGAATCGGGAGAGATAATATAAGAAAAAAGGCTTGAGGTTCGAGATAAGGACAGGGAGAGATCGTTCAAGTTACCATTACAGGCAAAACAGACTTGACTGGGGAAAACTATTTATTATTAAAAGCAAAACAGGATAATGAGAAAGAAAACAAAGTAACTTTCCCCCACCCCTCCCTCTTCCTGGGCTTAACTTCATGTCAAATTATCTCTGCTTCCTTTCTTCAGCCAAGAAGCACAGTAGAGGGAATGGGGGTTATGGTCAGTTTGTCACTTGTTGTTTTACGCCACCCCTTCCTCCTCATGGGAAGAACTTCTCACAATCCTCCCCTTCTCCATCATGGGGTCTCACCCACAGACTACAGTTCTTCATGAACTGCTCCAGCACAGGGTCCTTCTCCACGGGGTGCAGTCCCTCAGGAACTGGCTGCCCCAGTGCGGGCCCTCCACGGGCCACAGCCCCCTTCAGGCACCCGCCTGCCCCGGCGTGGGGCCCTCCCCGGGCTGCAGGGGGATCCCTGCTCCTGCGGGGCCTCCATGGGCTGCAGGGGCACAGCCGGCCTCACCAGGGGCTGCACCTCGGGCTGCAGGGGAATCTCTGCCCGCAGCAGCATCACTGCTCCCCCTCCTGCTGCACTGACCTTGGCCTCTGCAGCCGTTCCTCTCACAAGAAATTCTTCACGAGCGGCTCAGGCAGACACCTCTCCGCTTCCCTTCACACCTCCTCTCCTCTGCACTTCTTGCAGCCGGGCCGGGCCCAGTTGGGCCCAGTCGGTTGCCCGGCGGGAGGCCAGAGGGTGAGGCCTGGAAGGCCCACAAGGCTCACGCCTCCCCCTCTCTGCCGCCGCTTTGCTTCTTCACATCTTCTTTTTTTCTTGCAGAAGCTGCAACTGTAGCCCTGCCTAACTAAACAACAAAAAAAAATATTTCCAGTTCATTTTGTCATTTTGGATTTTGAAAAGATTATTTAGGATATATCTGCAATTCTACAATTAAAAATGAAATTGGTGTACCTTCTCCTCCTTTAAAAGACTGAAACTATTTTGGTCTCAAAGCAAATTTTAATGGAAATAATAATGGATTTTTCTCTAAATCTGCTAATTGTCTAACAAGTTGTCTTCTTCCATAGAAATGTGCACACATTTGGTTTCACTTTTTTTTGGAGAAGAAGAGGAGAAGAATTGCAAGTACAACTTCCACATGCTTAGGTTCAGAAGTTTTTCCATAACCATAATTTTGCAACTGCATTGCACCATGAGGTGGAAGGTCTCATAAATAAGGAGTGCCTTAGCAGCCAAAAAAATAATTACTAAGTAATAGGAATTGGTTGTTCCACAGCTCTCTCTTCAGCAAATTATTGAAAGTGTTAAATTTGTTCAACTACTACAATTTACACAGTATCGGGTGCCTTTTTCCTTGTCTATCATGCCTGAAAGACTGAACTCTAAGTTTAGGGAATCTTCAGTTTAGAGACTAAACTCTAAGTGCAGAATAAACATTGTGAAAAAGAATTAATTCAAACAGCAAACTAAGATACTAATACATGTTCTGCTAGCCTGACGTTACACTTTATCACCTACATTTTAAAGGCAACCTTTTAACAGAATATTTTGGGTTTTGGAGATGGGAGGGTAACGAGGTGAAGGAAAATTTAAGGCCTTAATTGGCTTTTAAAATGAACATGCTATGAGCTTCAACAGTCCTCACTTCCTCTAGGGTTAAAATAGGTCTATTATAAGCAAAACCTTTTATTAAATTCAGTCATATGTCTTCAGAAATTAGTTATGAGATGAACTGTCTTCATGTGTAATAGTCATGCATTTCCCCCTACTTTATACAGTGGCACCTCTGCAAGAAAAAAAATAATTACACCAAATAGTTTTAATTCAAGGGGAATAATTAAAGGCAGTGTGGGGGAGTGAAAGGAAGATGATGCCATTTTCTAGTTAACTGGAGCATTTAAAGATTCACTATCCTATTCTTTGAGCTTAATTAAATCTATTAAAATTGGTTGTGAAGCTAATATATTCAAGCTATGAAAAGTGATTAAGATTTTGTAGTTTTCAAACACAAACATTTTCAGATTTCTTCTCTTTGACGAAGTGATTTAAATTTATGATTAGGACAAAAAGGAAGTAGAATTCAGGGTTAATTCCAAATGTCAACATTGCCAACAACTCTTCACTGTGCTCAGAATCTATTTATGGAGAAAGCAAAACTTCAAAGATACAGAAACAACCTACATCCTTCACTTACGAGATTATCAGCAGTAAAAACTTAGCTAGCAACAACAGACCTGCTAGACCACTCTTTTCATCTGTGATTATTTTCCCACTTTTCTTTTGCCTGATTTTACCTGAACTGAATCCAACACTGTATTCACCTGTGACCACATATCTGATTTTTCAGCAAGATCATTGTGGCCTCAGAAGCCCTGCTTCCTAAACAAATAAATATTTTGTTAAATATAGCTCTGAATCTCATCTACATGATACCTAAAAAAGGCACATCTAAGAGGTTTATCCCAGAGGCAGATATTTGATAAATTGGATTATTTCATGTAGACACAACCATTGGGGATATATTTTTAAGTGAAATAGATAAATGCTTCATCCAGTCAAGAGTCCCTTCCTTACGAAGTCATAAAAACACAGGCTCCAAAAGAAAGTATAAAGAGTCTCTAAATAAAGGCTTTCGATTTTTTCTACTATTGGTATTTCAGAACTATAGATCAACTGAAAACATGTGCTTAAACAACATTGTTAAAAAAAAAATTCTGAGTAAAAGTATCTGACAGGAAGTTGACACTCATTTCTGTATCAATTTCCTATTTGATATCTGCCAGATATTGTTTTCTCTTCAATAAATAGTGCAACATAACTTGTCAAAATGTTGTTGATTTTAGTCTAACATTAACTAAACATTTTGAATCATGTTTTGGATATGAACATTGCAGTAGATTTTTGACAACCGCCATATATTCTATACCAATTACTTATTCACAGAGGACCAGACCTGGATCACTCTTGCAAATGCTGTATTGCTTTCTTCCGGCAGAAAATTGAGTTTTTCTATAGAGAAAAGTTCATGAGTTATCTTTGGGCTTTTGTAACGTGAGCAGTAGGTGTCTGGCAGAACATGGGGAGATATTTCCTATTATGATTTGCCATGTACTTCTGTACAAGTGAGGCTCAGTGTTGGGGCCAGTTCTGTTTAATTTCTTTCTCAGTGATCTGGAAGAGGGCATGAAGTACATCTGCAGTAAGTTTGGAGATGACACCAAGTTGGGCAGAAGTGTTGATCTGCTTGAGAGTAGAAAGGCTCTACAGAGGGATCTGGACAGGCTGGATTGACAGGCTGAGGCCAACTGTATAAGATTCAACAAGACTAAATGCTGGGTCCTGCACTTACATCACAACAACCCCATTCAAAGCTACAGGTTTGGGGAAGAGAGTCTGGAAAGCTGCCTGGAGAAAAGGACCTGGGGGTGTTGGTCAACAGCCAGCAGAATATGAGCTGGCAGTGTGCTCAGGTGGAGAACAAGGCCAACAGCATCCTGGCTTGTATCAGAAATAGTGTGGCAAAGAGGACTAGAGAAGTGATCTTCCCCAGTACTCAGCATTGATGGGACTGCACCTGGAATACTGTGTTCAATTTTGGGCCCCTCATAAGAAAGAAACTCAGGCGCTCCAGGGCATCCAAGGAGCAACAAAGCCGGTGAAGGGTCTAGAGCACAAATCCTGTGAGAAGCAGCTGAGGGAACTGGAGTTGGCTCTTTTCTTTAAATAATACAGAGTATTAGCAGCTAAACAAGTTCAATCAGATCAAATGCAGATCCTTTGAAATAAAAATGATCATCATCATATCCACTCCTGCTAGTTCATTATTTCTTTCTGATTTTCCTTCCTTTCTGCATAAAATTCACTGTACTCTAGTACTGTGGAAAAAAACCAAAATACTGCGCTTCCATTTGCAATGACCTTGGACCTCCTTATAGGAGATTTCAATTAATTTAAAGAACAGGCTAAACCTGTGGAAATTTGTTTACACTTCTGGACTTGGGAAAACACCGCAATGTCTTCTGTTTATTAGAAAGCTAGGTAAAACATCTTCACCCTGCTTTTAGCTACAATCCAAAAAGTATCTAGGTGAAAAAAAGTCTGATCCTGAGAGTTTCAGGCATACAGGTAAAATCCCATTCCAACTTGGCTCTGCATGAGTAGGAAAAGTCACAAGCCTCAGTTCTCTAGGGATAATGACCACCCTTCTGCTCACATTTTCTTGATACTCTAAGTCCAATGGGAGAATTGAAAATATCTGAAGCTAAGCAGATAGTTTGGCATCAATGAAATGGAAGAGACTTCCTGACAGCGCTGATGAATACTCTGTTTTTTAAAGTAGACTTGATCTGACTGAAATTATACTCAGCTTCTTTTTTGTGTACAATGTTTTCCTGTAAGGTTTTTGTGCAAATCCCAACTTAATTGTTTCAATGAGGATTTTTTTTTTTTCCTGAATTTCTTTTATAGCACAGGCAAATAAAACCTAAATTTATTCATGGGCTTGGAACAGTCAAGTTCCCATTTCACAATAAGGACTTTCTTAGCTAAAGTATTTTCCTTTTATCTATGCAACCACTGCTGCCAAGTACGCGGTCAGATCTGTTGGCATGAGACAATGGAGAAGGAGTGCACACAGGACATACTGCAAAGCTGAGAGAAAAGGACTTAAAAAAAAGGGAAAATAGCATCTGCTTCTTCTGAAATTCAAGACTGGTGCATTCTGCCCTAGCACTGAACCATAAATTCTTTCCAACCCAACAAAATGTACATGTTTTAGAAATCAAAATGAAGATTTAGTATGACTTCATATAGAACTGCGGAGTGTTTGCATTTGCAGACTGCACCTCACTTTCTGTAACCAAGCAAATTAAGAGCAGCAATATAGTTGTGCTAATAGTAAAAAAAGCCAAACAAACAAACAAAACACACACACACAAAAAAAAAAAAAAAAAAAAAACCAAAACCAAAACCTTAACACAATCTTATAATCATTAAATTATGCAAAGGAGTCAGCTGCAACAAAATTCTGTTAATATTAGGTTTAGAGCGCAAAGCAAATAACGGTTTCTGCCAATACTCCCTATGTAAACCTAGTCAATCAGTTAATTACTAAGCATGCAGAAGATTCCGTAACTTATCCTTCTCTTCAGATATTGATAGACTAACGTCTTTCAGTGAGCAGTCTGCCTTATCACCAAAATACTGCAGGTGTTTTTAAGAGCTAGCTGATTGCCCAGCCAACACCCCATTTGAAAAACTGCAGATGCCATGAACTTTGCAAGAAAATTGCAAGTCTCATGGAAGAAAAAAGGCCACAAGTAGCTTCCTACCTTAGCTGGAATAATTTAGAATACATTCCAAATCCATTTTTAAAATATAAAATAAGTTTTCTAAGGGAAAATTGAGGAAAAAAAAAGTACTTATAGAAATGTTTGGGACCACCTGATCATTGCCCAGTGCTACCAGTTCAGCACAGAGGAATGCTGCTACTGAAGAGATTGAACATGACCACTCAGCTCCTATAAATTTGCACCTCTCACCATCATACTGAAGTAATCACACTTAATTGATGCTTTCTGCAAAAGGAGCTTGAAGTTTTGGTGTTAAGGGGCAACAAGAAGCATGCAACAACTTTTAAGAATTTTTTTAAACTAAAATGTAATTACTCTGCATTTTTTTACTTAGCTGACACCTTTCACATATTACAAGAGATAAATATGCTTGAGAACCAAAATGTTCCACGGTTTTGGTTTAGGTTCCAGCTAAACTAGTTGTTTCACATATGTGTGTATGTTTTACCTTCATCGCGAACATATTTGGGTAGTTTCCATAAAATATATGTAAAATGACATATTCAATATGTTGTAGGGATGCAGCATTCCAGCATCTCTTGGAGATTAGTCTTTGTTTTCCCATATTTTACCAACAACATGGAATAAATAATCCCCTTTCACCAATCAGCTCCTCCCACTACCCAATGTACATCCAATATACTTGCCCTGCACTTTGCTAGCCCAAAGTACAAAATCCAAATCACTCTCTCAAGCAAAACAATACAATCTCTTCATCCTACCATGTCTTCTTCCTTACATTTTCTTTTAAACATCCAGTTATTCAACACAGAAGTTCTATGTGTTGCAAACTACTTTAGTCTCTAAGGAAATCCTCTAAGTTTCTAAGGACATATCCTAATACAGATCTCTCCTAGAATCATAGAGTCATAGAATGGCTAGAGTGGGAAGGGACCTTCAAAGGTCATCTAGTCCAACCCCCCCTGCAAGGAGCAGGGACCTCCCTGATTAGATCAGGTTGCTCAGAGCCTCATCCAGCCTGACCTTGAATGTTTCCAGGGATGGGGCTTCCACCACCTCTCTGGGCAACCTGTGCCAGTGTTCTACAAACCGTATTGTAAAAAAAAAATTTCCTAATATCCAATCTAAATCTACCTCCCTACAATTTAAAACCATTACCCCTCATCCTATCACAACAGGCCCTACTGAACAGCCTCTCCCCATCTTTCCTGTAGGCCCCCTTGAGCTACTGGAAGACCGCTATCAGGTCTCCCCGGAGCCTCCTCTTCTCCAGGCTGAACAGCCCCAACTCTCTCAGCCTGTCCTCACAGGATAGGTGCTCCAGCCCTGTGATCATCTTTGTGGCCCTCCTCTGGACCCTCTCCAACTGGTCCATGTCCTTCTTATGTTGGGGGCTCCAGAACTGGACACAGTACTCCAGGTGGGGTCTCACCAGGGCAGAGTAGAGGGGGACCATCACCTCCCTCGACCTGCTGGTCACGCTCCTCTTGATGCAGCCCAGAATGCGGTTGGCCTTCTGGGCCGCAAGGGCGCATTGCCGGCTCATGTTGAGCTTTTCATCCACCATCATTCCCAAGTCCTTCTCCTCAGGGCTGCTCTCAATCCATTCTCCGCCCAGCCTGTATTTGTGCCTGGGATTGCCATGACCCATGTGCAGGACCTTGCACTTGGCCTGGTTGAACTTCATGAGGTTGGCACGGGCCCACCTCTCCAGCCTGTCCAGGTCCCTCTGGATGGCATCCCTCCCTTCCAGCGTGTCGACGGCACCACACAGCTTGGTGTCATCAGCGAAAGTGCTGAGGGTGCACTCTGTCCCACTGTCCATGTCTCTTCTCAAATTCAGATTACTAGAAGTTTCATATAAATGCATTTGCTAGGTGACAGAGAAATGAAAGAGCAATTACTTGAAATTATAACAGAAGCAGCGGTGAGCATAAGGGTATCATAGGGAAGAAACAAAAAGTTTCTGACATATAGTGTCATCACATAAACCTAATCTCTGTAGACTAAGCTAAAAATAAGCCACCAACCTTACTAATTTTATTAAATGTAATGTATTCCTTCAGCATCATAATTACAATTCAGTTTACCCAGAAAACATAAGAAGGTGTTTAGAAATTCCTAAAGAAAATGGTTCATGTACTGATCAGATAATAGTCAGTGAAAGAGAAGAAAGAATATAGTAAGACATACTAATACTATAAAAGACTCAGAGAAGAACCTTAATTTTAAACAGAGCCTTGAAACAACTGCTCTTTAAGAAGACAATAAATGAGACTGAAACTAGAAGAAAATGGTTAAAGGGCCCAAAATATTATGGAATCCAAAAAATATTAAAAGTAAAGCTCACACAACCAGTTCTTAGCTAAATACAGTAGGTTTCAGGCAACTTCTAGCCCAGCATGTCCCTAGAAGATGGATTGCCAGAAGTTATATACTGTCATTTTCTTATACCGTTACTTGATCATTTATGAGCAAAGGACAGGAACCTGAAAATGCAGAATAACCGTTCTCAGCTGAGGCCCACGATTGATTCTGATGTCTGAGTGAGTGCTGAGTGGCGCAGTTGATTCACTAGAGGGAAGGGATGCCATCCAGAGGGACCCTGACAGGCTAGAGAGGTCGGCTCATGAGAACCTCATGAAATTCAACAAGGTCTTTGACCAATTTTTACAAGTGATTGTAGTAATGCTCATTTCCTAGAAATACACAAGAATATCTGGGCACTTAAGACTGAACCCTGAAATTCCAGAAAAGCAGAACAGGAAATCTAACAACTGAATTTTCTCCCTCCTGGACAGGAAATGAGCCATCATACTTATTTTTAAAGTATTTAATTTTTTTCCAGTAGAGTAAAAACAGTTGGCATGTGATCATGAGTTTACATATTATGTCTTCAGTTGAGCATTCATTACATTCTCCTGACCAAGACTAATAACATGTCTAGTCTGGGCTTAAATTAATGCTTAAGGAGTGTATAAAGCACTTAAATTTTAAACACCTAAATAAATATTACTAAATGAATATATTAAGAAACACAGGTCAAGCTATTTGTGAAGGAATAGGGTAGACTGACACTCCAGAGTCTCCATGGAGTTAATTTATTCTTTCAGATCTTAGCTGAGAACATCTTCTCTGAACGCTCATTGGAACTCAAAGTAAAAAGGCATCTACAGTTCTCAGAAAATAGATCACCTAAATCCCTCAGAGATTTTCTGGCTTCTGAACTGCATGCACTGAATAATTTTTGAGAGCTAACCTTTGAAATAAATGTAAGAATTTCAAATGATTGTAGCTGTTGTAATAGGACTGAACATTTAAATTTTAGACTTCTTCAGTGTTATTTATTATTACGTACTCTGATACACTAATTTTTATTTTTTTTTTTTTGCCTATTTACAGCTTTTTGAAATATAGTATGTATTTTTAGGACTTTCTGAGGCCAAACATTTCAGGAAATTAAAAAAAAAGTAATTGAAAACTGTTTCCATTCTTCAGTTTTACAGGGTTAAAAAAACAAAAAAACAGTCTAGGGAAATCAAACGTCAATTTTATAAACCATTATGTACCTCAGAAAAGCTGTTAAACATGCTATTGATTTATTCATATTTTTGTCCTGGAGACAATGAACACCGCAGCAAAACTCATATTACTTTGTCCTATGAAGCAAGTATGAGGTGCTGCATTTCAATCTTCCTCCATTTAGTACCTAAACAGAGTAAGCATTTCACTAAGCTAAATCCAGACAGCCAATATCTAATATGAAGCACATTTGTCTAGCCCTCTCATAAAATGCCTGAATGGGAATATACCAATTTATGCAGTCACAGTGCTTTTCATTTTGCTTATAAAAGTAAATGTAACAATGTAATCTGATACAAGCATAGTCATTAGTTTTCTTACTCAAACACTACAGCAATTCCTATGCAAATCTCATTTTCCAAAACTCTATTGCATACGATTTTTGAAGTCAGTACTGCAGAAGGTCAGAAAGCGAGTAGGAATCAGGATCCACTTTCACTAGATGTTGTTGGTGCTGTACAAAGAAGATTCTAGTTCTCAGAGGCATACTCCCTGAACTAAAAGCAGATGAGTTAACTTGTGCACAGAAGAAATTAAACACGATGAAATTAAACTTTTTTTCCAGGACTGTATGTTGTTGATATGTGGCAGAGAATCATGGTCTGAAAGTCCATCAGAGTTCACTATTCTGCTGTTAATTCCCTGGTTATCCTCTTTATTCTGTCAATTTGAGAAATGAACTTGCTTATGCTTTAAGTTTTATTTTAAAAATCACACATCACAGCCTTCCAGAAATCTTGATAAAGGCATTATTGCTTTCCAATTGAAGAACTCTAGGTTCTTGGGAAGAGTTTTTATATGGCTGCAGACTGTTCAGGTTGTACCTCTGACAGAAAAATAGCAGGGCTGATACACACAGGGGACACTAGTCTATCCTTTCTTTTTCTATAGTTATTGTTACTTTATTTTAAAATCATACAGCTTACTTTTGCTTCTCACCTTAAAAATAAATCTATGAAGACATATTCACCCAACACGAAAGGGGAAAAGGTGGCCATATGCAATAACAGAAAACAGAAAAGTATGTGATTAATTTTAGAGTTTACACCACAATATTATCAGTTTAATACCATTAACAGTCATGATGTCTGTCCCTAGCTGAAAGAATCTGTAACACTCACTGGCTCCTGTGGAATTTGAGGAACTCTCCTTTCACCAGCTTAACTTGGCTTATACGTAAGCTTGGGATAACTCAAATAGTGATACCTAGCAGCACAGCCTACTGCTACTACTTGCTTCATAGACAGCAGATTCGGAGGAATAACAGAAATTATTTAAGTGACACCATTCTATACTGGCTCAAAGGTGATACAGCATGGAAGAAAGACAAGGGTCAGTCACACAGAAGCTGTTTGGGTTGCATAAGGAACAAAGCAAAAGAACATGCAGTAGAATGCACTCTTCCCCACGTATGCTCTCCAGAGAGGTGGTACTGATGAAAGCGTATCTAAATAAGAAGACTCATGAATACAAAATGAAATCGTTGATGTGAAGACAAACGCTGTGGAAAGCATGATGGTAAAAACAACAATGTCAATAAAAAGGCATAGCACCTGAAAGAAGATAAAGAGTGGGAGTAAAGAACAAATTCCTGAGAAACTGCTGATCTCCCTGAAATCCAGTGACAGCTTGCATGGGAACAGTTCAAAGCTGCATTAGGGAAGATTTCCACTAGGCATTAGGAAGCATTTCCTTACAAGTCAAACACTGGAACAGGTCTCCTAGAGGGGTGGGTCATGCCTCCTGCCTGTCAGTGTTTAAGAGGCATGTGGACAATGCCCTTAATAACATGCTTTTATTTTTGGTCAGCCCTGACGTGATCAGCTAGTGGGACTAGACGATTGTTGTAGGTCCCTTCCAATTGAAATATTCTATTCTATTCTAGCCTAGACTATTCTTAAAAAAAGAAAAGAAAAAAATAGTGAGTCAATGTCATCATGATTATTTAAAAGGTGTCTTTATTTTTGACAGAATTGTGAATTATCTAGAGAGACACTATGGCACTCTTCAAATAATTTTATGGATATAGCATACCAAGAGTGACATTAGAAACACTTGACTATGACTTTTCACATAGCAGGCAGCTGATTGTTGAAGTAACAGAGGTTTTGAATGCTTAGCAAATTCCAGTTTTTCCATACAGGAGGAACTAATTACATTAAAAATACTTATGCTGACCTTTAGAGTAAACTTAACTAGAGATCATCAGACATTTTCAAAAGTTTCAGGTCTGAAATAAAATTCTGCATTGAAATAAAATTGAGATCTTATTAGGGAGCTACAAGTGAGTAACTTAAATTTGATAGTCAATATATTGTTCTGGACTATGGGCTCAAGTCAGGAGACTCCATCTTTGCTTAATTTACAGCAAAAGATTTAATTTCAGTGGAGTAAGGAACTGCGCTAGATCACTTATTCATGGAACAGCTGCATTATGATTAAGTGAAGCTACCAGAATTTTGTTCCTATCTTCTACTCCATCTGGAGTTCCACAAAAGTCTGAAGTGTAACTGCTGACTTTCAGGATAGCAATCCAGGTACCGCTTTGTGGATCCTACACCAAACCACTTATGAATGAAAATTTATTTTAACGAAATCATTCACTTTCCAATCCTCAGCACCAAAAAACTTGAGATATACTGAGGAACATGAAAATTTTCTTTTTATATTTTGAATCAGTTATCTCCCTGTTGCTCACAGAATTAAAAACCTGCCAGTGTCTCAAATTTGACAAGAAATTCCACACTTTTTCTTAATGTAGCCGATTTTGCATAGAAAAAAATAGAAGGCTTCCATGCAATTGTGTCGGCTTTCTAAACTGGCTCTGGAATACCAAATGCTAGAAAATATTTTTTCTTAATGTTTAACCTTATACTGTTTTCCAAAGAGAAATCTGAAACTTTATCTTCAAAATTTGAAAGAAGGCATTTTGACTTTCTTAAATAATGTTTTAAAGATGGGTTGGAAACATTTCAACTAGTATGTCATAATAAAAAAACTACAGATATAGTTGGTATAATGTAATAGCATTTCACAAAGTATAAATGGCAGATACATATTTTCTTATTCTGAGGAATACAGTCATGACACATTCATTAAGCGGTATTAACCATGTCTTTCCGGATTCTTAAAGTCAAATTAAAATGCATTTACCTTCCCCCGTATTTCTTAAAAATTTTTCCTATAGGTATTACAAATGAGCAGAATTGCCTTTATGCTATATTCAGAACTGCCTTATTTTGTCATGTATGGTTGCTACTTTATTAAATTTCTCTTTGTGACACAGTAATCAGTACAGATTTTCATCATGTTAGGAACTGTCCACACCGGTGAAGACTAAAACACACACCTCACCATTACTTAACCTGGAATGTTTTGGGCCCCTGGTGTTCTCCGTTACACTGACAGTCTCCTAATCTATTTAAATCAGTGATGTGATTTGTACCCTGCAGTAAATGGAGAATCTGAAATTCTGCTTCATCTAAATCACTGAAAAGCTAGAACACATTATAACATGATCTCAAATGTCTTCATGTAACTGACATAAATGCTTACTGAAATGATTGCTATTTCCTTGCATAAGAAAGAAAATATGAAAAAGTAGCATTATAAAAATCCTTCAACATTTTATGCAAATATGAACTCTTCAATAGAGAAGTGACTATAAGGTAGAATAAATTGGACAGAAAATTTCTACTTTTGATAATTCAGAATTTCTTATTAAACTAAGTACAACCAGCATGAGAAGAATACTAATTTTCCATATTTGAAAGATGCTGAGGAAACTCAGGTTTGATCTGGTGGAGGAAATCTTCACATTCCTAATTTCTTATAGGCACTATGTGGGAAAAGATTAACTCTTAAAATCCTTTCCATTTGGGGCAAAAATAGTTTCACAGCTGTTTAGAAACTGTAGTTATATTAACTCTGCAAAACCCAACATGTTTTCTTAGTATTTTATAGGCAACATGAGATATGTTAAAAAGCATATTTCTTAGACTCCAATAATGCAACATTTATTCTGACCATAGCATGCAGATTCATTATTCCTTTTTCACATCTTTTATTCTACCAAATTAGCTTATCTAAGGAAATGCAGATGTATCAGAAATAGAAAATCCAAGAAATACTATCTGCAGCTTCTTCTCTACACTCATCACACCAGAAGTTTCCTGCAAAAGTGCTTACAAGGCACCAAGACAGGGTTTGACTCTAGTGAGATTTTTATCATTGTACAAAGGCAAAAAATAATATTTTTGGAAAACTAACTTTAAAATTAGCCTCTGGAAAACAAAACAAAACAAAAAACCTGATTACTGCAATGTCATGATAGGAAAGAAAAGTAAAAAAAAAAAAAGAAAAAAAAAAAGAGTGCAAAAGGAAATATCCAGGCTCCCTGCAAATGTAGTAGTAGAACTTAGAAGAATGCTGCAGCTGCATTATTTAACATAGTTCTGGAGGCTTCAGGAAGCTGAGATGAAAAAATTTCAAACACTATATACTGTTTTTTAATAACCCAGAAGCCCATTTTGTTTCAGTTTTTGACCATCTCACAGATGAAGACAAGACTAATGTCAGTGTTCAGTCAGTAGGTCACATACTCATACCTTCCAAGCAGCACAACTCAATACTATCCGCTCTATCTCATATAACAGCATTTTGCATTAAGAAAAAAAAGCTCCACAATCTACAACACTGCCTAAAATATACATTTAATTATTAATCAAGGTTTTCCCTCATCACAGTCAGATTGGTCTTGTTAGTGAGCTTGCATTCTTTGATATTAGGTCTAAAAGGAATTAAAAGTTGAAAAATATAACAGTGAAGAGACATGGGGACTGCTGCTCTCCTTCCTTAACTGCTATAAAAAGCTGTACCATCTTTTCAGAGAACTAGATGAAAATGGAGCATATACTTAAAAAGAAAAAAGGAAAAAAAACAAAAAGAATTAATATAGCTGTCAATGTAAGCCAGATAAGGAAGTAACTGGCTTATGTAGAGACTGTGATTTGGCCTTGCTGGAAAGAGACTGACTCACCTATGAGTGTTACTGCAGTAACACTATGGAAATACTGGGTTTTCATAATTTAGAGGTCCTTTGCTCCTCCTGAGTTCAGCTTACATGTTGTTAACAGACATTTCCTTGTAAGACAGAGTAACGTCTTGTAAGACGTGGTGATTCCACTGTTGCTGAATGTTAAGTATGCGATATGCCTGAAGTCTGCATTTGCAATGAGAGCAAATGGAGTGCATAAACCAAGACATCGCTGCAGCTCTTGATAAGACAACTGCCAATCTAAGAGTTACAGTCAACATCTTGCCCTTTACTATCTTTTCTGGAAAGGTTACTGACATCTCTGGGGATGTTTCAAGTGAATTGTTCAACATTTTCTGTACGCTTAGTTGTTTCTCTTCTAGTTACTTTACCATCTGAAGAAATGACAGGAGAAGAAATGCAGCAAAAGTGGCTAAACTGTATTTTTACTTATGCTAACCAAAGAGCTACACCTGACCAAGAAAATGATGCAGAGAGCATATCAGAAAAAGAAATGAGTCTCATTACTAAGTCAGATGTCACAGGAAAGTTTCAAAATCAGTATTTTTTTTAATATCTGTATACTACAATGGAAATATACGTATCAATGGCCAATGCACATGGTTGATGATGAAGACTAAGAAAATACTGAGCATGGTGTTTTTTTTAAAGTCACATTAATTAAAAGAAGAGGAAAAGAATGAAGTTGAGGAAAAAGAGCAAACAAGAAAAATGCTTGGCTCTATGTATAGTAGGTGAGAAAAATAGAGGTATTTCTCATAAACTGAGAAAAAGTGTGCAGTTCCATGGACATTTGTGTTACATATCTTTTTCCTGCTAAATTCCGAGAAATTATTACAAAAATGGTGTGAATTACACAACACTGAGGTTGAAGGTTGAGTCACTGAAACAACACCATTATTTGGGAAAGCTTGTATGAACAGATAAGCCAGATAAATACATTTTTCCAGTTTTAAAACAAAGAAATAAAGGAATAGAAATATTATATAGCTTGACAAAAGCTATGGAGGAAATTAAAATTGGGAATTTAATTTAGATCCAATAAATCTTAGGCACATCCTATAACTGCAAGACAATCTAATCAGCTCTCCTTCCTAAGCACAACATAGAGAAGAAAAAGAAGCACCCTAATGTTGCTCAAATTAAAAAATTACTCTGTGACACCAGATACTCCTCGGTTTACCTCCCACTGTCTCAAACAACTACTGGAAACCACGCTTCCTAGCAAAAAGTCTCTAAAAACAAAGGATTTTTAACAAAGTATATTCAGTTCTTTATGAACACCTTAAAATTTCTTGAAGAGCTCTTTTCTTCTAACAAGTACAGTTACAATTCTGTCTTTGTGAGGTCTACAGGTAATTGCAAGGCTTTAATCAGAGAATCAAAGAGAACAGGCACAGAGCTCCATAATGCAAAGACAACAGTACTACAAATAATGTTCTCACATTTTTATTTTTTTCAATAGTTTCCACTAAGAATGTTATCATTGTATTTTTCATCATTGGACAGATTGCCTGCATGGAGATTCTGCATAGGGTCTGTGGAGCAAAATTACTAAGTTGAGAATATCTATTGCATAGAACACACTGTAACTTCAGTGGCCATCTTACAAGGACCAAAGATTATATTATTTTCCTCATTATTTTATGTTTCAGCACCATTGGTCAAGCTACAAGAACAAACCCCTCCTAGCACTCATGGGGGTTGGGGTAGGGGAAGCAACAAAAAATCACTTGTTGCAAAGTTGAAATAAAAGCTACATCCCTTCTTCAAAAGTAGACATTAGCCCAAACACCATTTTCCAAGCTCAGGCCACTTCTGACCACAACAAATGCTGTTGTGTTTGCCAGGGAGAGGAGGAAGAGGAGTATTACACAAAAATGTATGTGCACCCATCTCTAGTGACAAGTGTACAAAGACGTTTATCCAGGCAAAGGTCTGTCATGAGTAACATATCTGCTCCCTTCTGATCTTTTCAGTGCATTTTGAATCCATTTGTAATTGTCTTATTCAACACAGATCCAAGCAACAAATTATTCTGTTCCCTTCAGCAACTTTTAAAAAATGAGGTAACCTCTAACAACAGCTGTGTTTTGTTCAGGCTAAAAGACACCACTTTTTCTAAGAAGACATGCTTCCCACAACCTGCAGTCATTCTTGTTCATTGCCTTGGAATCTTCTCCAACTGGGCTACTCTGCCCTGTAACTCTGCACTACGGCTGCACCACTTTCCTAGACTTGAAAAGAATAACTAATATATTTACGTATTTTTAATTTCTTAATTTAAGCAAATAGTGATAAAAGAAGCACATTCCACTCTATTTTCCTTGGAAGTCAGTTTTAATGTCATCTAACATTGTCACTCAGGACATTTTTCTATACCACATTAAGTAATTTGGTCATGACAATTCAAAAATTCATCATCAGGTATTTCTGCATCTGCATGAATGTAATTTTAAGAGATGTTTTTAGTGACACCAATCTCTTGTAGTGACTTCAAAAAATGGATTAATCTGAAAAGTTCCAAGCAAGCGTCTAAGCTTGATTCCTGAAATAAAATATCCATTTATGTTTTCTGGCATTTTGAATTTAAACACTTACTCAGTCCCTCAAGTCTATGTTAAACTCAGTGACATTTATTAATATATCATATAATAATTTACTTAAGCCATTCAGTGTTCCTGTAAATAACATCGTAGGCTGCTCCCACTTGACTGTTATTTTAATCTATACAGACTTGCTTGTTTAAGGTCACAAAAACATTTTTAATTGTATTGTTAATGAAAAAAAA
>WHYT01016371.1:106470-135572 GCA_009806455.1 Tetrax tetrax
GGGACAACCTGCTCCACCATGGTCGTCACCACAGGCTGCAGGGGAATCTTGGCCAGGAGCCACATTACTCCTCCCCCTCCTTCACTGACCTTGGTGTTTGCAGCTGTTTCTCTCACAAGAAAAGTTCATTCTTCACAACGGGCTGGCAGAAGCCTCAAAAAGCCTCTCAGGATCTCTTCACCTTATTCATCCCATCCCATCTCCTCTCCACCTCTTGCAGCCTGACCGGGCTGAGTTGGGCCCAGTCGGCCGCCTGGCGAGAGGCCAGAGGGTGAGGCCTGCAAGGCCCCGGAGGCCTGCGCCTCCCCCTCTGGGCCTCTGCCCTTGCTCAGCTTCGTCACATCTTCTCTTCTCTTTTTTTTTTCCTGTTTTCCCTTTCTTAAATACGTTATCGCAGAGGCGCTGTCACGGGACATTCTGCTCCCAATCGGCTCAGCCTTGGCCAGCAGCGGGTCCGCCCTAGGCCCGGCCGAGTCCACTGAACAAAGGGGAGCGACTTCCAGCAGTTTCCTAGAGAAGCTGCCACCTTAGGCCCCCCTCACTAAGCAAAACCACAACAGTGGCCATTAAGTATACATTTTCTTACAGAAGGATATACAAAATGTCCAGCTTCACATGACAATGAAAGCTAATTTACCTCCTATCAATAGTGTGCTGGATTCTGCCCAGCAGTTCATATTTTATGGTCTCCTTCCTATGCAAACAGAGGACTGCAACGCTTCGGTTCTGTCTTAACCTAAGATGTCAGTAAGAAGAAACTCCAGTAGTGCACATAAAGCACTGCTACCCAGGTATCATGAATATGCAGCCACAATGATGACATATTTTACAAGAGGCAGTCTCTAGGGAGCTTTACAGTATTGCTTTCACAGATGCTTCATTCAATACACAGATCACAATCCTCTACCTGACTAATAACTGAGAAGGCTGAAAACCCTTTAGGGTTAAACGGCACAAGTGTCATTCCTGCAACAATTTACATTTATGGGTCTCAGAAAGGAAATGCTGTCTCCTCAGTCTGCCAGGTAGAAAAGGATCTAAGACTAAATACACTTCAGAGGTTTCTAACTGAAATCAGACATCTGCACAAGAACTGCTGAATCAGTTTGATTATTTTTCCTAGTGTGAGGCAGCATTTATTTTAAAGGGATGTGTTGACACTACAGTAATATCTGCAGGATTAGGAACTATACCAGAGAGTGCACCTTGTACAATAGGCTACATGTGTTTCTGCAACTCATATGAAATCTTAGCACTAGTTCTATTGGATTCAGGTCCCACAGACGTGCTGTAAAATATTCTGCAATAAAATCCCAATATTGTGTACTCCAAAGAGCTACAAATGTTTTGTTCACTGGATAGCAGCCTCTGCCACTAAAGCACAAAATGAGTGTGATGAGCGTATGCCCAAGAGTCGCTCGTTTAAGCCAGAAATTTGATGACGTGATCTCCAGCCTGGCCAAAAGACCCGCTTTATCCTTCCCGTTACCTTCCAGTATATGCTGATACACTTATTGGACATAGAAGAAATAAGCAGTAAATATACAAAATACGTACATATCCAGGCTTTAACCCTATACAGAAATTACAATTTCTCTTTCTCTTTGATGATATGATAAGGTTTCAATCGGTTCAGATAGCAATTTTATTATTATGACTATAGGAAAATGGCTACTAGTTAATCTACAAACAAAACCAACTTTTATGTAAATTAGAAGAATCTGCATCTGTCAATTTATAGGGTCCTCTTTTAAGTCCTGATGGAAAAGTCATTATTTTATATCTCCGTATCACCTCGCCTATTCCTTTTTGAGCTCCAGTACAGAAAGCTTATTCTCCTCAGCTCCACAAGAGCCACAAGAGCTTAATTTCTCATTAACACTGAATATGACATGCACACTGTTCATTAATTTGTCTAGGTATTCTACCTAACTAATAATAAGAAACATAATAACATATTTTTTAAAAGACCCTTTGATTTTCCTCCCCAAATGTTAGGAAAAAAGGCTTGCAAAAAGAACAAAAAAAAAAAGTTAATATTTTATTTTGGTATTTCCATCTTGACTAAAAAGTGATGGCTGCATACACTCTGATCTCACAGTAACACACACTACAACACAAAAAGATTGAAAGTAACCAATAATAATAAAAATATATTCAATTTACTTACAAGTGAAATTTTACAATATTCTTTTTTTTTGTGTCTCTAATCTAAAATCATTCCAATTCTAAGAGTGGTTGCATGAAAAAGGACTCAATTTAGACTCAGGCATTATTAATAATACATCTATGGTATGGTAAAGAGTTCCATTTCGTAGCATGTTTTCATTTTTTAAAAAAAGCACGCGCATAACATCGTAAGCACTTTAGAGATTTTATTGGATTTCCTCTTGCGCTGCATCATATTGCTATTCTAATTTTCACCTTCATAAGCAGGAGAAAAATGTTTATACAGAGTCTCTGTAAAGAATTCAGAATATCCCCGAAAAATATGTATTCTTCAGACCGTAATCCCGTAACATTGGTTTGCTATGGAAAAGTGTATACAGCACAGGATAGACAAGAGTAGGACCCAACAGATCCGGCTCCTATTCCTGCCCCTAAACAGAAAAGCCGTGAAAAACCCAATTAGTTCTCAGTGACACTTTTCTTACTTACTTTTATTGCTGATTTTGTGTGGATTTAGATGGATTACCTCCCAAGAATTTGCATAAAACAAACTCAAATGTCCCTAATGGTGTCTTGGGCCTCCTTGCCATGCAGCAATTCAGTTCAGCCATTAAATCTGTGTACACGCTATACGCAAATTTAAACATCAATTATCATTTTACTTCCATTTTCGAAAAGAGCAGCAATGGTTATATCCTGAGATAAAAATGACACTGTCAATTAACTGCCACATTGATGCAGTAAATGATACAGTTTTCCCTCATGATAACTACTATTCAAGTAACTGGGCTAAGACATCCATATTACTTCACTATCACATAAAATGAAGGAGAATAACTGCTTTGAATAACATATGCAATTTTCATTGCTTATTTGGAAAGACTAGTGCAAAGAGGTTTTTTTTTTTTCTTTTAATTATTGTATCTATATTTTAAGTGGTGCATGCTGATCACAAAGAGCACAAGACTGATTTGAAGAGCGTCCTGAATGAACTCTGATTTTGTGTTTTTTTTTTTCTCTCAAACAAACTTATTGTATGTTCCTGTTCTCAAACTAAGCTCCTTTCTAAGTGACCTTCTGTCCATGGTTTGCTTTTTCATATTCTCTTAATTCCATTACCTCTAATGATCTGAACAGGAAAAAATTTGGGAGAACTCTTCTTACAACAGAGTAAAATTTGCTCTATGATTCGTGAAGCCAATCTGAAATAAAGTGAGTTTTGCTTTATCAGCACTAAAAAAGAAAAGTGCTGTGTAAGGGAGAACAGAAATTAAGGCTTTTATAAGATTTTTTTTTTCCCACAGAGACTGAAACTCCTATAAGAAACATGCAAATAACAAGTGACACTAGAGGGCTGAATACATTTAAACACTAGTTTTAGGAGATCCAAAATTATTTTTTAGTAAGTGTTATGAAATAACACAAGCAGTGGTAAGGAAAAGATGAATTCTCAGCCATCTGGAACCATCCAGAAAAATCAGAAAGCAGTACTTTTATGTAACAACTTATGTGGGTTTTGGAGTAATTAATATACCTCTAAAATTTATTGTGAACTCACACAACTGAGAAAAGTATCCATAGACTGATTCTGTTTTTCTCAAGGGTACATAAACTTATAGTGGGTTTAGTATTTCAAACAAAACATAATTGGAGGAAGTAAATCTTGCACAAACCAATGCCATATCAGATTTCTGAATATGAAGGGTATCTACAGAAGAGCTCCTTATAAGATTTTCAAACTTCCAATGGCACCATTCAGCTCCAGCTAGTTAGCCACATTCGTCCAGGCTCCTGGACAAGCTTCAAGAGACGAAGCTTCAGGAACCATTCCGGAGAAGCACTTTTGTAAGCCCTTTGCTCCAGTTTTCCTTTAGCTGCGCTCTTACCTCATACGTCATGAGGAGGCGACCACCTGAGCTTCCGGGTGAATATTTTTAGGACAATCTCTATCTACTGATAGAGCATGACTCAGCTTTCCTCTTTTGAAAATTTGGGTCAATTAATTCACCTGAGATCATCTCTCATCTTTAGTAATAACCTGTGCATAAATCATTATTCAGAGAGGTCTATTCAGTTACCGCAAAAACAATCAAGCGTGCAAAACAGATCCGTACATTTTGAATTTATGCAAAACTTTAACTTTCATGCAAGAATATAACTTTCAGGATAGAGCTCCCAAGTGTGTGGATCTATCAATGTTGATTTGTTTAAGGTCTTAATAGTTTTTGACATCTTAGTGCTCAGTGGACTGTTTCTGTCCTTTCTTTCCACTATGAGGGTACTTTGTCAGGAGCCACTAGGACATGTGCCAAAACCACAGGTAAAATATAAACCAAAATTGCCCGTAGCTTCCATAGGTGCACAGCACTGTTGACAGGCAACCCATTACCTGGCAGCAGCAGTAAATCCAAGCATCCTGCTGCTTGCAGAGCTTTATCTGATTACACAATGCCAGCGCAGGCTGATCTCTTCAGGACTTTGACAAGTACCTGGAGAGTTCTGCAATTAATATTATTATGTACTTTCTGCCAGGAATGCCCTTGAAACGACGGAATGTTTCCTACTGTATCTGGGAAGGAGAAAAGCACCCAGGGACAAGGAGGAGGAGCTCACTTGATAACCGGGGAGGTTTAAAATGTTAAATTGTGAAGTAGCAAAATTCTTTTGAAGCTAATTGAGCTAGTCATTACCAGTATTTTAACTACAGTAATTTCAGAGATTTGTGACCAGTGCTGTAAAAACCAAATAGCCTTGACACATTCCTCCAGGCCTGTGAGATGCGGAGCTGCATTTGCATTCTGGGCAAGGAATTTAATTATTCTGAGCATCTTGTACTCAAAAGCTTGCTACCACTGTATCAAGTTGTGAACGGAAAAGTTACATTTCTATCTCTTCTGGTATAATTATAAGAAATGTCTATATACAGCTTAAAGTGGGGACCCATTCACCTAACTCAAGTCTACTACTTCTGATGCAACTGTGAAAAAGTACTCCATGATTATCTGATGTAAAGCACTGGAGAAACGATCAAGTGTACTTCTAAGGTCAAATAAGTAACTTTTCAATTCAAAATATATATTTTTTGTAAAAAGCAACAACCCCCAAACCCACAACTTCAACTAATTTCTGCTAGACCGTCCTATCCTATTGAGACCCAGTTTTTAAAAGTTCTTAATTTTGTGTTGGAGACAAGGCTGAAAGTTAAGTTTATGCTCCTGTATTAATTGAACTAAAACAAATAAATTAATAATTTGAAACTTACAAAAAAACTCAGGGCTTTTGTGAATATTCATGAGTACCACACTATTTTTCAGCAATGCTAAAAATACCAAGAACAGAGGTAGAACCAGATGGTTTCACAGGAAAGCAGGAATTATTGTATTGTATCAGAACAATGGTTCATATCTTTACTCTGAGAATGGCCAATACCAGCTGCTTTAATGAAAAGTACAATAAACCCAACAGCAGGTCGTTACTGCTTTTCTTGAATCAGAAACAGCACGGAGCCAACTAATTATTTTTCTTTCCTCAGCAAATTCTCTGTAATAAACACATTCAGAAACCATAATAACTACTATAAATGGCTGTGCATTTGAGCAAGAAAGTGTAATTATTCTTTAGCAATATTTTATATTAGGCTTAGATATACTCTAATCATCATTAAGTTGCAGAAATAGTGTATACGAAGGACCCAGGCACAGGGCCGATATTTTTTACAGGATGCCACAAATGTCTTGGCTATTCAGTTTTTGTGAATGCTTGTTTCTTTACCTATTTTTAATGTGTTTGGGGGTTACAAGAGAAAGATGAGAAAGGCGGGATGATGACACCTTTTCTGTATTATCTTCAAGCCAAACTGCACATCATCACAAGCATAGTACCACCGTGCAGAAGAATTGAAAATTAAATGTTGTGAGTTAAGCTTCTAAATCAGCAGCATGAGCTTCCATGGTGCTGAGCTAGGGAACCAACCAATCAATTGCAGAAGGAAAATGGTGAGTATCAATTACTTCTGGAACCGAGGATTTAAAAAAAAACAACCAAACCACACAACAGAAGAACCACAAGAATCCTCTCTAACAGCAAATAAAATAATCCTTTGCATCTTCAGGCAATGTGACCCGCTTATGGTCCCATTTCAGAAGACACAGTTCACTAGCTCCTCCCAGCAACTTTTACATTATTACATTCTGGTTTTACATAGGTATCTCTATGGCATTAATATTTTTCACTGAAAGATACACAACAGGACACTGACAGACCCCGCAACACGTCTGCTGAGACTGCTGGCTCCGTGTGTGTGTGCGCACGCGCTGAAAGCCTGCACCGAAGCTCAGCTGTGCAGGAGCTCAACTCACCCTCAAATGTTTACTGGGTTTACAACACCTACAGAAAAAACATTCACCACTGCTGAGCTCCCAGTCAGCAGTACTGTAAGCTGTACGACAGCAAATGCTTTGTCTGCACTAAGCGAAGATTCAAGCCAAGTTTTAACCAACAGATGTTTTCTACCATGGGGTAAACAATTGCTCAGCCGAGACTTTTGCCCAGCTACGTTTAAACCGTATGTTGAAAGAAACAGAACAAGCTATACATACATTACATGTATGCGTCTGTGCGTACACACACACATCTACACCATAAGCCTTAGGAAGTAATGCACTAGAAATCCAAATTCTCCCCGCCTGCCCTCTGAACAGACAGTTTTCTTATTCAAGCACCGGAGGTGTGCACTCTGAATTCGGTATGAAGATGCTGCACCTGAATGGTGCACAGCACAGGAAAATTAATTCATAAATTTCACCCCTCTGCTATACTGTCACATTCCATTCCTAAATGGCAAAGCAAGACAGCCATTGGGGGCTAGTCAGTGGGGACTATAGCCTAACAGTGAAAAGATGCTTATAGCATACAAGCTTGCATGCTGCCCTTCAAAGCCACCCTGGTAAAACCCAATTTCTCAGAACTTTTGTGAAGAGTCTTAACCATTTTCAGAGCTGTTTTATTATTCAGACACAAATTATTGTATTTACAAACAACGGACTGCAAGTAAAACTGGTTAAAGGATATCAAGCTGCTTTAAATTTCATTGCTGCTTGAGTAAACAAGCCTTGTACAAAAGTAATGTTACACACAAATAAATGCAAATATTTTTATGTATTCGACTGACATTTATCATTGATCTAGAAATTCAGGAAAACCTTCTTGATGTCAATGCAGAGTGAATCTTGTTTTCATTATGCTCCTTCAAGTAGATGTGCACTGTCTTATTAAAGGTTTTATCTCTCAAATTAATCTCCAGAAAGTTTCCTAATAAGGAACACTTTTTTTTTTTTTTTTTGAAAACCGAAGCTAGATACTAGCTCTCTGATTTCTTACACATCACTGCCATCCGGGATCTCCCTTGTCTCTGCACCAAGGCTGGGGTATGCATGCATTGATAGTTCCAGACGATTCACTAGCCTTTGCAATTCCAATTATATTAGCTTTGGCAGATTTATATTTGATGCATTATTCAATATAGAGCGTATAAAATAGCATGCACGACTACTCAATTGAAGTTGCATAAATATTTCCAGTGAAATATCTCATTATCAGCTACTTATAACTTGCACTTAACAGGCTGTCATGCAAACTCTTGGTCTAGGTCTCATGTTGACAACTGCAGCAAAAGGAATTTGCTCATCTTGCATACGAATGCACACACATACTCAGGCTTCTGTCTCTGCACACTCGTATGAGGATTCTCACTGCACAGCCCTCCCTCCCTGGCAGGTATTTCCCCACTGTTTCAGAGATATAAATAATAGTACCTAATATTCAGTATGCCAGAAGAAACAGAGTCTGAGAAGGGCTGCAGGTTTACTGAGGGGAGCATCCTTAACACACCTATGTAAAAACCATCACATAACCTGTGCCACTCATTCTGCAGCACATCTCACAAGGTTCATCATCTAGTGAAAGAAACTGTAGTCCTACTGTTGAGGCTGCATGTTTCATATGGAGTTTGTTGCTCTGGACATGATTTAGTGTAATTTTGAACAGTGGCAGACATGTTAAGGAGGTAAATTTTAGGAGAACACAGATTTTGTTCAAAGTAATTGCTTCCTTGCTATTATTTTGAGTTTATGCTGTGAATACTTTCAGGAACCGTCCACATTGCTAAGAAAAACCTTGACACTTGCATTCTCAAACACATAGAAAGATCTCTTACAAATCAGAGCTCAGAAGATTAAAGGACTGATTGTTTTTAAATTACTATTAACATAGTATGTTTCCCCACTGTAATGCACGCTACTGAATCAAATGCATCTACATTAAGGACACATGGATTATGCCACTGGAGATAATTCAATATTCCAATAAAAATAAAAACAAAAAGATAAGGAAGAAATATACACTTGCAATAGACTTTCATCACCATGATGAAACAAAATTTTAAAAAGAGAGAAAAAAGAAGGAAAGAAGGATGATTTTTCAATTTTACAAAACTTGTGTCAGACTTGAAAGAGGGAAAAAAGCAAACTTGTCCTATAAATAACTAGTAATCCATAGATGTAGCTGTGTAAAAATGCAATTTATACAAATTGCTTTTTAAAGACACCCCTTTTACAGTGAAGAAGGTTGTTTGTAGACAGTGTGCCAGCACAGACTACTTCAGGCATCTTCACAGATCACAATTGCTGATCTTATTACAAATTTACAGTTATCCTTTGCCTTCTCTTTCTTATCATGTCCTGGCTAAGGGTCCTAGCATTTCAAGATTTCTGTCATAGAATTCAGCATCTTTCCTAATTTTAAAGATTTCTTCATTTTCCTCTTTATTTTATATAATAAATACACACACAATACTTGTTTCTGCTCTAAGCTACAAGTACTTCAGCAGGTAGAGGATGTGTCTTTTCCACGACAGTAGTTTCTCATCAAGTTTAGCTTTAGGAAGATCTAAAACTTGCCCCATACAATTACTCAATAAATGCACATGGTGAAAACACACACACACGCTGCCCCAAAACAATCCTAACGAACTGAATTCTAGTATGGGTTCACTGTTCCTTATTCTGCTTTGAAGCATGAATGTACACGCATATGCAGCTCATGTCTCCTCCCAATTTCTTCCCTGTGGCCAGAGCAGTTAGGTTCTGTCAAGTGATTTTGCCCTTAGTGGGGCTATGGAACATGGACAGTGAGTAATACAGACCCATGTCCTTAAAACGACACCGTGAGCCTGACAGGAGATGTTTTTTGTTTTGGTAGTTTGTTTGAGAATGGAGAAGTGGGAAGAAGAGGAAAGATTTTTGAAGTGGTAAAGTTTTGCTACTTTCTAGAGGAAAAGTTATGTTTTATATACATTTTTTATTCTTCAATTAGCTAATTTTAGTTAATATTGTAAAACAGCTTTACAGTACTTTTTGACCAACTAATCATCAATTATCAATTGATAACTATCAATTGGTAACTATCCATTGACAACTACCCTAATTATCAATTTCTAAAATTGCTTTTTGTTCTGTATTTAATATTTCACAAATTCAGAGGATGTTTAAAGTTTTGAAAAACTGTAACAGATTTTTGCTATCCTGGTGGTATAAACGAAGACACATTTTGTAAAATACTCGCTCACTAAATACCAATACGCAGGAAAAATTATTTCATCATCTTGATACCACATCTGCTTCCTACTGACCTCATTAAAAACCTCGCTCCCTTCTGATGTGCTGTGAAGAATTTTCTCACCCTACTAGTACCTGAAATTTTTCATGGAAAATATAAGAACTTGAACTAAAAGTGGAGAGACTTTTCAGAGCATACTTTGCTGGAGGGGAGGAGAGGTGAGGAGAGGCAAGGGAAGGAAAGGGGAGGGGGCAAACTGAAAAGTTTCATAATGACTTCTGAGTGAGAAATTACATGTTTTAAAGACTTTAAAAAGAACATCGCTTTGTCACTTCACTCAAACGTTTTTATTCTGAGGATTCCTCTCATAGTATGCAAGACACTACCAAACAATAATAACTAAGAAAAGGACAAAACTTTGTCAAGTAGCCCTATACAGCTAACTGGAACCAGCTTATTTATGGGGGAAAAAAAACCAAAACCGTAACAAAACCCACCAAAAACCACTCATTTGCAGCGGTCCCAGCTGTACCTTGCCCATATCGCCTGTACATGCTGTTGTTGCACTGGCGATGTTTGCACAGGACTGACCTCCTCCACAGCCACTTACCTGTGCTTCACTCTTCCCGTTCAATCCCTTGCGAGGTGGAAGATGCTGCCAGTGCAATGGCTGAGCAACACGCACACTCTGCCCACCACCCTCGCATTCCAACAGCTGTCGTTCACCAAGGCAGCAAAAAGTCCAATGTGTTGATGCTCTCGTGAAAGGGTGAGAGATCGAGGGCAGTAATTTCAGTGGCAGTATGAGAACAGGCATGCTGCTGTTAACTGTCTTCAAAAGGAAAGTAAAACACTCATCTGAAGTTTTGCTCTATGCTCATTCTTTTTTTTTCCTCAAAAAAAAATAGCAACTATTGAAAAAGTAGTCACAGAAATAAACAAAGTGTGGCCTGTACTATTCAGGAGTTGAAAAGGCTATCATGCAATCAACCCCACCCTCAGAAATCTCATATTCCAGTTCCTAAAGGTTGGGTTTACTGTTTTGAATCCTGCACGACACGGGAACACCACCTACAGTGGGGCAGTACCTAAAAAACATCGCTGTCTCTAACCACTATCAATTCCACGCAGTCATTTTCAGACTTCCAACAAAACACATGCTGATAAATACAGCAGGATTTCACTCCTCCTCAACTTGCCACTAATAAATGCATTGCCTGAGTTAATCATGTTCTTGTCAGGCAATGAAAAACCTGGTAGCTGTCAGTGAGCGAGGGCCCTGGAGTGCCAGAAACCATGTGCCACCTGAACGCGCGCAGGCACCCAGAGCTATCTTCTGCATCTGGTGTGTGAGATGACACATGGAGAGCTGCCTGGAAATTCTCATGTTTCAAGTCAGTATCTGTTTCAACAACATGTTTTTGGGATCCCTGGTCTGGACTGTGACACAAACAGGACGCACCAGGTGCTGTGAAGGACAGGACAGGAGCATCACAGGTCCCCTTGGTTTGCGGCACTGGAAGAAACCACTAACTGGGCACAACTGGTCTCCATCTCATGTACCAGTCACATCGCAATCCAAGCTGAATTTCATTAATTCTTTCCCAGTTTGACAGTGACAAGAAATCAATAGTTATCTACTTGTAAATACTAAGTACCTGGATGAAAAAAAATGGCAAAAATAACATAACATAATAAAACATAAGGTAGCATAACATCACTACTTATATACTCCAGTTTCTGCCTCTATTTGTACACAATGATGCCACAAGACAGTAAAAAGCTGCATAAAGCCAAAATATTTTTATCTGTACTCTCAGAACAGTATGTGCAAAATGTTACACAAGTCTACAGAGCTGTAAATACCATACGGTAATATTTCTATTAACTAATGTTATTGGAACATACAGTTTTATCAAACACACTATAATCTAATCAAAATTAAATTATGGAAGGTAGGCATGTCTCAGGTTGGCTTCTGTAATTTAGTTTTCTATTCTCCCAATTACCCGGTAATGTAACTAGAACTTAGGTGCCATGACATTTCTTTAAAAGAAATCAAATTACATTTAACATTTGTTTATGGTAATCACAATATACTTTACTTTCCAAATAAGCCAAAATAATCATTGGCAAGGTTGGAACTAATTTATGCCCTTAGTCCAATAAAGTATGTGAAGCCTGAAATCAAATGTCAAAGCTGATTTTTTTCTCCACATTTGCATCTCCAAATGGTAGTTTCTCAAAGGGATTATTAATGTTTAATCCTCTCTAGCAAAACTGCTCCCCAAATTACTCTTTAATATGCAAACTGACTTGTGATCCTGCTGATATTTCCATAAGAAAGTATATTGAACATTTCTGGCAAGTCTTCAGAAATGGTATCACTCAGCTAGGAAACTACAGCTGCTCAATGCCTGTGTAGGACACAGCAGTTTAGCTTAGTCGTAAGATGTTCCTGCAAAACCATTTAGTCCTACTGCTATTTAAATAAAACAGAGCTCCCATAATTAAGAATATCAACGGCTCAAGAGTATGCTCCATGAAGTTGTTGCTGTTCACTTACAATCTCGGGAAGTCATCTTGCAAATTCATCCTACTAGGAATACTGTTGACTGCTGTGATGAAAATCAATTTTCATTTTCTTGTTCTGCTCTAGGGATTAATCTTTGTACCAGGTTGTGTCCGTGAAAAACAGAGGAGGCACCAGGGAAAGCAATCTATTTAAACAGAAACATGGAAGTTCACGCTGATTTGCTTTCTAGAAAATAAACTGACTTTTAAAAAATCACGTTTTGCATAAGTATTAATAAAACATATAATCTGCATTATTTAAACTTTTATTTCAAATCATTTTGGAACAGCCAACTTCCTGGCTGTCCCTCCTCTAGGTATTTCAGTCTCTTCCTCCTCTCACCATGTTAACAAACTGTGTTTGGAAAATAAAGAGAAGGAGGACAAGACCACCAGAGACTTTCTAAGATGAAAAGCTCTGAAAGATGATGCAGCAACAGGATGAAGATGTTATCTTGCATCATCAATTGATGAAGCGACCTTCCTTGTGGTTAGACAATTATATGTGACAATTATTTATTGAAAAATGCTGGGTATCAGATTTCCTTCTTTTTCCTTGGCAGCACCTGAGATGACAGAAGGTAACAGAGGACAGTCCAACACACGGATTTTGAGACTTATTTTGGAAGAATATGAGGTTTGGTGAACGTGTGTCTTTAGCCTACCAATGACAGCACATGCAACACCAAGTTCACATGACATATATATATGTCACATGATATATATATATATATATCCCCCTTCATCAAAGGTACTCTTGGGGTGCAATTATGCAATATGGTGTAACTGCCATTGTCTAAATATGGCCTGTGCAAAAACAGCTGCCAAATGCATGGCTCTTTAGAGATGTATGACAACTGGAAAGATGCCACATACAAGTCTCAAAGATCACTCACTGCCCTTCTAAAATGATGTTTTGATAAGTCCTTTATTCACATGAATAACTATCAGGGTTCTGATGTTGTTTCAGAGTATTGACCAAGATTAAAAAAAAAAGGGGGGGGACGGCTTTTTTTCCCAGTTATATCACTGCAAATAACGATGGCTCCCCAGAGAAAGTGCAATGAAATCTGTACTGAGAAGCAACACCATCAGAAGTGAAGTCCTGCGTTCTTGTCTCACTCATCTTTACCTAGTATATACGGGAAGACTCAAACCTTCAGGGATATTAAAATATTTTTCTGAACAGCTGAGCTGCAGAGATGATCTTGGGACACAGCTGCCAGTCCTGAGATACTAGCTACGTCGTAGGTTTGGCTTACCTTGAAAGCATCTCACACGGAGATAAATGATGCTAACTGATGCCAGCAATACTAGGGAGTATTGCCAACAAAAACTAGAACCTGCAGACCAAAGGCAATACTTGTCACACACCACTGGTCGTTCACTACCACTTTCTGTTAGAACCCTCTGCACTTCCATCTTGTTTACCTTCAATGCTTAATTATTTACTGCAGCTCACATAACTGTGCTACAAAGAATTTCTGTTATCACTCTTCCTTAGAGTGCCACTGTATATTCTGGCAACACAAAATCACTCATATAAAAGAACACAGTTTCTTCCACTTCCCATTCTCCATTTTTAGGGAGTCAGCCATAAAGAAATGGCAGAGTTGTAACCAGATCACTGCAGCAGAGAGTTAGAAATGCAAGACTGGCCACTCTCAAGTCTCCGTTAAAAGTTTTTTGCAGAAATTGCAAATTCACATAGTAGACTTTTTGAAAGTTCTTACTAAATTTAAAGGAAAAATAATTAGCTTCTCTCACCTTTGTGTGCTCAGTTTTTGTACTAGCAGGAAGTACAGCACGTTTAGCAACAGTCCGACCAAAGCCCAAGGTAGGCTTTCTCAGGCTTGCACAGACTACGGTTATTTAAAGTGGCATACAGAAGCCTTTATTGTCTTATTTAAAGGTAATAAAGTTCATGTGTGAAATAACCTATAACTACTATGAGCTTATGGTCAATGTGGGCATGAGAAGGATTATTCATTAGTGCTCCAATAAATGCAAACTGAAGCCTATGCTCACCAACTGGCAGTTGATTACACACAATTAGACAGCCCACTAAACTGTACTGCCACTGATGAATGAGCACACCGAGAAGCCGAAGTTGAGCTTCTGTGATGCCACTTGCCACTGCATGTGTATGCTTTCCTTCTTTTCCAATTTCTATCCCAAATAATTGTCTGTGACATGGCACCTAAACTAAGCACTTCTCTTTTCCAGAGCCTGAGGCTTCATTAAATTATTCTACCCGGCTACACAGCTACTGGAAACTATAAATTATGTGAGATGTAGGCATGTGAAGTGCCCGCTTTTCATTGACTAAGCTATTTCTCTTCACATTAGGTACCAAGATTCACTTCCAGTTTTCCTTTGCTGACTTAGTAAGATATGTGGCTCAAGACAAAAAAAAAAAAACATACCCCTCATTTTACACCACCTGTTCAATAGCGTTGTCCACTGAGAAATAACACATCACACATTCTGCTCACTGCCCCATATTCAAGGCATTTTTTTCCTCCCTTTGTGGGCTGTAAGACAAATTTCCCCCTTGTTTCCCTGTAACAGAAAAAATTGAATGATCGGTTGTCTTTAAGAGTAGTTAAGGGTGCTTTTTCCCATGCGTGCCAGGAAGATATAAGCCCATAATACAGTGGCACGACTTTGATGCTGCTGACTGCAAAGCTGAATTAATAATTAGAAAATTATTGCTCTCGTGGACTGTTCATCAGTATTTCTTGGTAAAAACCAATTTTTTTTCTTGTCAGCTTTTTGAGTCTGAAGGTTTTCTACAGTGCTACACGTTTCGCCACATTAAACTATTTTATAAGCTTGCAAGTCACTGATGAAATCAGATTTTGATATTCAAAACTCAGCTATTTCATTTGCAGGTTTTAGAAACTGTTCTCATGAAACTACTCCCTTCAGCAGTGGTAACATGTATGGGACAAGAATCCAGTCCAGACTTAACTTCCGTCTGCCTGAGCTGTCAGACAGGCTTCAAGGAGCCTTGGTTCAGGTTGGTAACACTTCTGATCCTTCTATGGCTTAGACTCTTCAGCAACCAACCTCTATAACCTGAAGAGCAGTGAATTCAGCTGTGGGAAAACAGCTTGGGTTTCTAAGATGTGTAATTCCTAAGTAATGAAACCAGGAATCCTTACCTAATAAGGAAAGAGAGGCAAAGGCATATTCAAAAACATGAACACGGTTCAGTTTCAAATCAAACCAAATGAAAACAGAAAATTCTGAGCTGATTATTTTAAAATTTTCTATCCCAAAAATATTATTCTTATTTTGAACTCTACAGTCAGGATTGAAAGCAAAAATCCTTAATTACTCATTTAATTTCTTTTCAGATACACATGTTGACATTTTGCCCAGACTTAGTGTAAACAGTAATAATTAAAAAAAAAATTCATAGTAAAATATTAGTAGAGGTTGAAAATACAATGTAAAAACTAAGTTATTACATCACAATGTAATCGTAATGATTGCTATTCTATATAATCAATGTGAATATAAGCAAGTTGGGTATTTAATTCTACTTTGCAGGCTCTGCCTTTTTTTTTTCACAAGTGGTGATTAAGGATAGAAGAATTGCTTCTGTAGTTAGAAATTGCAATTTTTTAAAGTAGGATGAGTAAGTTACATAAAGCCTAGTAATAAACTGATTCTCTTAATTAGTTAATACATACATGGCACTGTGTTTCTCAGGCAGACAGGAAAACCAAATGTGAACAGATAGGACATTGAGATGTCACCTGGAATCAGAGTGCATCCTTTGCCCTCTGTGAAAAAGCCCAGTCTGAGAAATGGCCATACAAGCACTCCACAGGCACAGCTAAGTTTCGTCCAGTTTGCATTACATGGTAACCATAGTTTTGGTGAGAAGACAGAGAATTGCATTAAATGTTTATAAGGCACAGATCCACACTTAAGAGAACACAGTCGTGATTCTTCTCTGATACACGATTATACTTTGGGTCTATGGACGCTTGAGCAAGTGACTGTAAATTTTACCTACTGAAATGAAATGTTTTAACCAGAAGCATTTTGCTCCAAGAAAAAGTCTCTAAAATCAGTTCTCAGAATTGCATGTTAAAAACTCATTCATGTGCTAGAGAATATTCAATCCATTCTAAGTTATCTTCCAGCAAGACAATGAGATAAAGATAGGGGAAATTTAGAGCTAATAGAGAAATACAAACAATAGCCTAAAAACCATGACAGAAAGGAACAACTTACGGTTCAAGCTGCAAGTTTAACTTTGCTGGGTTATCTCACGGGTAAAAAGGTATGCAAAGATAAATGACCCAGGTTCTCTAAACAGAACAAGACAACTGAAGTCTTCCAAATACAATATTCTGCACATTGCCTTCTTCTGAGTCAGTGTCCAGAGAACAGATAAATATAAGGGAACAAGCAGCATCAGCTGGGACTGTATGCCTGAGCTCAGGTAACATACTTTCTTTACAACTGCCTGCTGAAAGAGAAATTCTGCAGCTGGAGAGAGGCTGCTCTAGGTTCTTTACTGCTGCGGGTCAGCACGCACCTCCAGCGTGGCCAGCAGGTCGAGGGAGGTGATTCTGCCCCTCTACTCTGCCCTGGTGAGACCCCACCTGGAGTACTGCGTCCAGTTCTGGAGTCCCCAACACAAGAAGGACATGGACCAGTTGGAGAGGGTCCAGAGCAGGGCCACGAAGATGATCAGAGGGCTGGAGCACCTCTCCTATGAGGACAGGCTGAGAGAGTTGGGGCTGTTCAGCCTGGAGAAGAGGAGGCTCCGGGGAGCCCTGATAGCGGTCTTCCAGTACCTCAAGGGGGCCTACAGGAAAGATGGGGACAGGCTGTTCAGTAGGGCCTGTTGTGATAGGACAAGGGGTAATGGGTTTAAATTAGAAGGAGGGAGGTTTAGATTAGATATTAGAAAAAAATTTTTTACAATGAGAGTTGTAGAGCACTGGAACAGGTTGCCCAGAGAGGTGGTGGATGCCCCATCCCTGGAAACGTTCAAGGCCAGGCTGGATGGGGCTCTGAGCAACCTGATCTAGTCAGGGAGGTCCCTGATTCTTGCAGGGGGGTTGGACTAGATGACCTTTGAAGGTCCCTTCCAACTCTAACCATTCTATGATTCTATGATTCTAAGTACAGACCTATACAGGTATATTCATGAAGGAGATCAGTTTTAGCCATTATTATTCCATTAGACTCAGGCTCAGCACTCTTGACTGTAAAGGGCTTGAGAAAATTGCAGGAAGAAAGAAACCTCATTTCATCACCTGGAGTAGATGTGAAAACAATGAAACCAAATATATGCTGACAGAATGCTCTTTTACATTTCCTTTCAGCTCTCCTTTCACAAAATGAAGTAAATATCACACTGCTAGCCATACTATTACTCTTACATTTTCCTACTCTGCCCACCTAGTTAATTGACTTATATTTCCAATTTCCCAAAATTCTCGATAAAGGTGACTATAAAACCACACTGTCCTGATATCCTAGAGAAACTACTGTGCAGGCTGAAAAATACTTCAGCCACATATGGGTCAAAATTTATTTAAGGTCTGGTTTTTTTAAATCTGAAAACTATGTGGGACTTCCTGGCATCTGAATTATCTTTTAAAAACCTACAACTCACATGGGTTGTGCACAAGCACAACTTAGCAAACAGCTAATTAAAAACATGTGGTAGAAAACGGTGCCTTTATCAAAGATAACACACTGAGAATGGCCAAGTCTGAGTGCCAGTAAATCAATGATTCATCTATCATTGTCCCGGACAATATCATATGCTCCTGAGAAGAATCATAGATGTTGACTAATTTGACAACAAACACTATATTAAACAAATTCCATATTAAAAGCAGAAAGCATTACAGAAACTACAATACAGTCTAGTTTGTGGATTTTTTTTTTCTGAAGAAGTGACAGTTAAGAAAGGTTAATCTGTTTTCAGCATCATGCACTTCCATGATCTGATGTAAAATGGGTAGAGTGCTGAAACACAGTTCTAGTGTCCTGTTAAAACTGGCACAGACATTTTCTAGATATGGCAGCTAAATGATTTACTACGATTTATGGACTGAACTGTACATTTATTTTTTATATTTGCATATATGTCAGGTACTTATCTGTGTAAGGTCCTCCTCCTTTAACAGTTGAAACCTTTAACCTGGAAATCAACTTAAAACCTACAGCTGACAGTTCCAGAAGAGTACATTGCTCAGGACATATAGGGTGATTTTATCTCAATTTCTTAAAATAAGTAGTCAGGGAGGATAAATAACTTGCACAATGTCATAAAGAAAAGACGATTCTTCAGTGCAACATACCATCATGGGGCACGATCTCATGAATTAAATGTAGTCCACACATTTGGACTGTATAATTGAATGCATACGGTAAGACAGATCAACAAAATATAATGACATGAGGTTCACAGTAGCACACTGACATCTCTCTCATTGTGATATAACAACTGGAATGAGAGATTCTTCAGCTGAAAGTAAATCTTGACATTGTTTTCTCTTTTTACCTAGCAGCAAAAGTGTATTTTGATATACTTCTATCATGTTTTACACTTAGACTCATAGAACCATAGAGCGGTTTGGGTTGGAAGGGAGCTTTAAAGGTTGTCTAGTCCAACCCCCCTGGAAGGAGGAGGGACGTCTTCAACCAGTTCAGGTTGCTCAGAGCCCCATCCAACCTGGCCTTGAATGTTTCCAGGGATGGGGCATCCACCACCTCTCTGGGAAACCTGTGCCTATGCTTCACTGCTCTCATGGTACTTTTTTTTTTTTTTCTTATGTCCAGTCTGAATCTACCTCCCTCTATTTTAAAAACATTATCCCTCATTCTATCACAACAGGCCATGATAAAGAGTTTCTCCCTGTTTTTCCTGTAGGCCCCCTTGAGGTACTGGAAGACCGCTATCAGGTCTCCCTGAAGTCTCCTCTTTTCCAGGCTGAACAGCCCAAACTCTCTCAGCCTGGCCTCATAGGAGAGGTGCTCCAGCCCTCTCATCATCTTCATGGCCTACTCTGGACCTTCTCCAACTGGTCCATATCCTTCTTATGCTGGGGGCTCCAGAGCTGGATTCAGCACTCCAGGTGGGATCTCACCAGAGCAGAGTAGAGGGGCAGAATCACCTCCCTCGACCTGCTGGCCATGCTTCTTTTGATGCAGCCCAGGATGTGGTTGGTTTTCTGGGCTGCAAGCCCACATTGCCAGCTCACGTAGAGCTTCTCATCAACGAATACTCCCAAGTCCTTCTCTGCAAGGCTGCTCTCAACCCATTCTCCACCCAGCCTGGACAATGCAGGATGGACTCTTTCTTTTTAGGGGCTGAAATGCCTTTATACATAATATTCTAAGAGTTTCATGCTATTTCATGTATGCAAGGACCCACAAAATACTACACACTACTTTCATCTTCAGCTAATGAAACTGGAGGCCAAGAAGGCTGAATGTTTTCGAACCTAGGCTCCTCAAGTTATGTGTATATTGCCATGATGCATGAACTCATACGAAAATGTATGACTGCACACCTTTGCCTTCAGCAACTGAGATGAGAATTGTGCAATGAGGCTGCAAATTAATAGAAATTTACATAATTAAATACTTAAAAGGTGAAATGCTATGCTATGACTTAAACGAAGGCAAAGTAAATAGTTATGAAATTATTAATTTTACCTTTGTTTTAAAACTTGAAAATAACAGGAGACCAAATTATTATGGTTGTAGCTCATAAGGAACTTTGCCGAAGGAAAATAATTTTGTAAACGTATTTTCTGTAATGAAACAAGATTTTAGCCATTTCGAAAAATTCAGCGGATGGCTGCAGCTCACCATATCACCTACCAAAAAATATAAGCTGGAGAAGAAAAAAGACTACATCCCCCTAGGAAATGAACTCGCAACCTGATGGTCATAAGGGAGTTATGTCAGTTAATTAAATAGCAATATTGGCAAATACATGGGTTAATTTGTGAGAATGTACAAATACTCACTCTGAAAGCTAATTTGCTTCATAAGCAATCATGTGAAAGATAAGGCAATCATTTTGTCGCTGTTATATAAACAGACATTATATTCTAACCCAGAGCATCTGCTAATCAATTACATAGTCTAGCAACAGAAATAGTTTCTCTCCAGTAAATTTTTTTTTTTTTTTTGATAAAAGTATCTAAGTAAGGAAAACTTACAAGCACAACCATTACCATAGATGAGACTGACTAAAACTGATCTGGTATATTCTTACTACAGATTTACAGGAAGAATTTTGTCAGAATTACAAATTACTGAGTTGAGGTACCACAAGCTTTTCCCATTACAATAACAGATCTTTGGTATGCAACTAAGTATGTTTATTTACATCTCAGAGAACTAACAGATACAGCAGCAAACAACATCAAACAAGATGAGCCTGTAAAAACAAAGAATTAGGTTTTTTTTTCATTTCTGGAAAACAGGAATACCTTTAATAATTAGAAATATTGCTAAAAAATTGACTAATTATGCTGCACAAGGCTTTTTAAGTCTATTTGATCAAAAAAAATGCAAGACTACTTTTTGATTTGATAACCTCTATTTCCTTGTACAAATGCCTTCCATTATTATTTATTTCTTAGACTCATAGAATCTTAAGGTTGGAAGAGACCTCCAAGATCAAGTCCAACCATCAACCTAACACCACATTGCCTACTAAAGCATGTCCTGGAGTGCCAAATCTACACATTCTTTGAACACCTCCAGGGACGGTGACTTCCTTGAGAAGCCTGTTCCAATGTTTGACCACTCTTTCAGTAAAGAAGTGTTTCCTACTGTCCAATCTAAACCTCCCCTGCCACAACTTGAGGCCATTCCTTCTCATCCTATCACAAGTTATTTTGGAGAAGAGACCAACACCCGCCTCCCTACAGCCTCCTTTCAGGTAGTTGTAGGGAGCAATGAGGTCTCCCCTGAGCTTCCTCTTCTCCACACTAAACAATCCCAGTTCCCTCACGTACTCCTCATAAGACTTGTGCTCCAGACCAAATAATTGAGCACTTCTGCCAACATTTCTAATTTCTTATCACATTTCTTAATACTTTTTTTTTCCTTTTTTTTAAATTTTTTTCCAAAAATGAGCAATATATGAACAGACTTAGAAAAATCATGGTCCAGAAATGTAAATCAGTATTTTCAGATTTTTAATGCCATTGGAAATTCCTGGAGATTTCTGCAGCACTCATTTTGCATGTACTATTCACTATCTTGGTTATAAGTACCTCCACAGCTAGTCAGGTTCTAGAGTTAAAAGGCACTGTAGCAGACTGTGGTCTTCTGCATGTTGGAAACACTACAGAAAAGAAAAGTTACCAGCAGAAAATAACCCTCTGTGTTTTCTTATGTACTTACCCACGTATTTACAAAATCTTATGTGTTCATGCAAAATAAGCACAGTCTTTTTTTATGTCTAATAATGATATGAAAAATGTGAGGATTTTGAATAGCTGCATACTTTACAAATAACTAAAAGGAAAGAATGAGCATGTATTTTATATAGGTTTCTGTAGGAGACTTCTGTATATGGATTACTTCTTGCAAAAAGCAGAGTTTTAGAAAACAGATATTTATTTGCATTTGGGGGCCACGGTATTGCAGAGAAAAAGTAGGACAATCTATCACTATGTTTAGATGCAGATACTTAACAAATCCTTCTACCTGTATAATTACAGAGATCCACCCTGTATTTCCACAGCCCTTTAATTAATACCTTCCCGGTTTTCAGGTCAATAGAATGGAAATCAGCAGCCCTATCGGTATCCACTCCTGCCTTCTGCTTCTTAGCAGAACAGATGCTGCTTCCAGATGAAGCTGGTTCATTCTGCAGAAAAGGGAAAAAACTGAATGCACTCCAGTCAGCCAAGAAAACAAAACAACGTCATCCAAGATCAGAAATGAAGAAGGCAGCTTAATCTACCATTTGTGCTCCAAAGATAGTGTTAGTTCTCTCTGTAATATATAAAAGTAATCTTTAGGGCTGTGAAACTTCTCATATTCCTTTGGAATATCCTCTTTGAAACTTTCAGCCCCTCACTCTGACAACCAGAAAGGATGATGGGTAAGGAACTGGCCTGGGAAACAGGAATATGTGGAACAAGGGGGACAGATCCTGGTGCATGTTCTGAAGTAAGGAGGAGGTGGATGGTTGCAGTTGTAACGACTTCAGAAAATTGGCATGTTGTTTTATATTTTTTGTACACTCTGATGCAGAATTCAAGCCTTGTGGGCATCCATAAAGGCTGAGGCCCTAAAGGAACTTCGCTCTGAGAAACTGACGTGCCCACAGAGGTAAGACATGCCCGGAATTAGGCAGCCATTGGACAAGAGGTTTGGGAACAACAGTTTCAGACTGTGGTGACTGAACTGCACACAAAGTCTTCATTTCACATCAGCCTCTCTTTAGATCCAAGCCAAAATTGTTAGCTTTTTAAGAAAATACTGCTACGAAAAAGATGGCAAAGACAAAGGTAGCACTTCTTTCAGCCTAGCTATATGAAGAGTATGAAAAAAAAAAACCCCTAATTTCCTTCTTTTTGTTTTCTTCCAAAATAACAGAAAACTATAGGTAATATCCTTTAGGAGCATATTAATTCTCCTGTGGGATTTTTCTCTGCAGAAAGCATTCTTTAAAACGTATCAACAAAGAACTATGAACTGCATTTAAGGACATTACTCTACTTAATTACCATTTCTCCCGCATTTCAGAGACTCCATAAACCTAAGGGCAAAAAATAAGTTTCATTAAAAATGTTATAAAAAGTAAAATTGCATAGGAGGATGCAGCAGACCAAAAGCATATTAAAGAAAGTACGTCCTTTTCAACCAGCTGAAGTTCAGCTAAGGCAATGCCTCTGGCGTAGCCTGCATAAAGGATTCCACATACCAGCCACAACTGCAGCAGAGAAGGCAGATCAATCCATCTTCATTTTATATTAAGAAACTGGACTCCAGGAGAATGCCTGACACATTGTTCAATACTTAGCTGAGGCACACTTACCTCCAATCTGTTTCTTTTCACGAGGATTGAGTTTTTCCTTAAAGGTAGTCAAGATTTTTTTTTGTCTGCATTACCATAACCAAAAGGCTACTGGAACCACAGGGACAGTGTTGCACAATCCAGCTGCCAAACCCAACATGCCGGAGTAATGAAACTCACTGCATGTGCACTGTGCAGTCTGCTACAACACGTATTTTTCAGACATCAGTACGAACACACGTTACTTTGTGCTGGTCTTGGGATGCAAGGGGGCATCTCAGTTGTTACTGCCTACCTGATGCAATGGTACTTAAATCATACCACACGGCCTTCTCCATATGTCCCCTCCCTGCACGCTTGCTGTGTAATCTTTTGCCATCCATTAACATCTCAGTAAACCTGAAGCAGCTTAGGTTCACCAAGAGACAGAAAAACAAGAAATCAAGCACTAATTCTTAACTATTCCCTCTACTGTGTTTGAAAAGCTATCAATGGATGCATGATACTACAAATTCAACGTTTGAAGCTTTGTGCTCTTCTCCTCTTAAGAGGAAGACAACTACTTGACAAAGTTTTACCTATTTTATAAGAAAAATCAAAAGCTAAGCCAGTTCTGGATAAGCAAAAGCACATTTAATCACAGAATTTAAGAAAATAACAATATGCAGTGGGGACAACTTCAAGGGATTGTCTGGGAGGAAATAGAGAGCTGGAAAATACTGCAAGTAATTGCAAATTCCATTATGTGTCCATTTTATGAAAAAAAAACAAACCTGCAAAATAACATATAAAATGGCAACTCAGCTACTTAATAAAAATTGATGGTAATACTGTAAGAGTTTTGCAGGCAGTGCAGATGGGATTTCGGATCCTACTTCTGCTGAAGTGCCCTGAGATCCTTCCTCTATCAGAAGTAATTAATTCACGGTCATGGACATGGTGTAAGTTCCACAACTCGCATCAACCTGTCCTGTCTCATTTGCAGTTACCTAAAAAAATGAAGTAGAAATTTCTCATGTTTCCTTGAGACTCCATATACCTGTAAAGCTATTTGATGCTCCTTGTGAGTTTCTTTATTTGAAAGATGCCGATATGCGTCCCAACCTCATGATCAGACCACTACCAAGCACGCCTCCTTATGAGAACAGCATGCAGGAGTATGTTGTGACATCAGAGTCAGGACTTAACATCAGACCAGAAACTCTTTGAGATGAGGAAGGGTGTCAAAAAGGGAGAGAGTAACTTAAAGAATAAGAAACATCACAATTAAGAAAGACCCAAGAATCAATAGCAAGAAAGACAGAAACTTTAATGCTACGTATTTTCCACAATATCCAGAAATCGATTTTCCTTCCTCTTCTGTTTCAATATATTCTTCTGCCTCCCCTCACCAAACTCTTACTGACTGTGAAAATAACATCTGAAATTGCTGATTACTCTAGACACTTCTTAATTCAGATTTGAAGAAAAGTTTCCTTTTCTTTCTTAATCTCCATCACAGCACTGAAAGCATTACATTGCCGTTTCTTATGCAGTCATTTGTATCTATTTTTTAATCTAAAATGCATATGGAACTTTATTTATGCATAAGCTTAGCATGATTGGTTAAAATGGAAACCAAAAGAGAAGGAAACAAACAAACAAAAAAGCTTGCTTTTCCCTGCCTTCCTCCTGCTGCTACTATTTACACAGTATCTTAAGTTCCTAATAATTAAAAATCATGGTTCAGCTGCCTCTCCCCCTGAGATTAATTTACAAGCAAGTAAACCTTCTTTGCTTTCTAGCTATTAAGTTTTAAGAAGACACACAAAACACTTTTTAAATTTATTTGTGTATTTATGCTTTTAATTTGTCCTTTTTTTTTCTTTTTTTTTTCAAGAAAAATAAGAGTCTGGGGAGATCCCTGCTGACTGTAAGCTAACTAATGTTATTCCAATTTACCCAAAGAGCACGAGGGAAGACCCAGGAAACTCCAGACTTGTTAGTCTAACCTCAGTTCCTGGAAAAATTACGGAGAAGGTCATACTGGGTACTATTGAAAAGCATTTAAAGAACAATGCAATCATCAGGCACAGTCAACATGGGTTCATAAGGAGAAAGTTTCAGTAATTGAAATCCTTCTATGATAAGGTCAACTGCCTAGTGGAAGGTGGTGGATGTAGTTTTTCTGGATTTCAGTAAGGCTTTTGATGCTGTCCCTCACAACATCCTTCTGGACAAGTTGTCCAACTGTGAGATGAGAGGGTTCATGGTGCGCTGTAGGAAGAACTGGCTGAACGTCAGGGCTCAAAGTGTTGTGATGAATGGGGTTACATCTGCCTGGTGACTGGTCACCAGCGGTGTTCCTCAGGGCTCAATTTTAGGGCCGGTTCTATTCAATACTTTTATCAATGATTGAGATGCAAGAGCTGAAGGCACCATTAGCAAGTTTGCTGATGATACCAAACTGAGAGGTGCTGTTGAGTCTCCTGAGGGACAGGAGGCCTTGCAGAGGGATCTAGATAGACTGGAGCACTGGGCAATCATCAACGACACAAAATTTACAAGCCCAAGTGCTGGATTCTGTACCTGGTGGGGTAACACTGGAAACAAGCATAACCTGGGAGAGGAGCGGCTGGAGAGCAGCCCTGCAGAAAGGGATCTGGGGTGCTGGCGGGTTCAGGATGAGGCCCTGGCAGCCGTGAGGGCCAACTGCATCCTGAGGTGCTTTCAACACAGCCCCAGCCGGTCAAAAGAGGTGACTATGCCGCTGTGTTCACGGACGGTACGGCCTCACCTTGAGTGCCGTGTGCAGTTCTGGGCCCTACAATTTAAGAAGGACCTGAAGGTCCTTGAATGCATCCAGAGCAGGGCAATACAGCTGGTGAAAGGGCTGTGAGGAATGTCCTGTGGGGAGTGGCTGAGGACTCTGGGTTTGTCTAGTTTGGAGAAAAGGAGGCTGAGGGGCACCTCATTGCTCTCTACAGCTTCCTCAGGAGGGGAAGAGGAGAGGGTGGTGCTGAGCTCTTCTCCCTGGAATCCAGTGAGAGGATGCCTGGAAATGGTTCCAAGCTGTGCCAGGGGAGGTTCAGACATGACATTAGCAAGCATTTCTTTACCAAGAGAGTGGTCAAACACTGGAACAGGCTTCCTAGAGAGGTGGTCGATGCCCCATGCCTGTCAGTGTTTAAGAGACATTTGGACAATGCCCTTAATAACATGCTTTATCTTTTGGTCAGCCCTAAAGTGGTCAGGCAGTTGGTCTGGATGATCATTGCAGGTCTCTTCCAGCTGAACTATTCTTTTCAAAGCTCATGCCTCACCAGATCCAGATGCTGGGATCAAGGGAAAACATAAAATCTTTCTATAAATCATGACAGTCAGGAACAACAAAGCCATGAAAAGGACTGAAAAAATTATGTGACAGTATTTCTTTCTTATTTTGGACAACTAGAAAATAACAGCCAATGTTTAGGACTAGTCAGTAGTATGTCTACTGCCTTGAGAGCTAACAACCCTTTGCTATAGCTGCAGCCCCCACAGAAAAGCAGCTGTTGCCTATTCTTCATCTGTCTGCTGTTGAGAAGAGGTTCTTCTTTCATGCCTGAGACCCCTTTATCGTTCTGCACTTCTAAAGCAAAAGAGCACCATTACAATACATTATTGTAGTCTTTTATATACAAATGCATTGACACACAGAATCCACTTCTAACCAGCCTAAGTGAAAAACAACTGGTATTTACAGCTTATTAAGACTGGATTTGTATAATGAAGAAGCACCTAAAATGTATTATTATTTTACTTCCTGATGCTCTCAACAACAGTATTCTTCTTAGAGAATTTTACACTTGAAGTTATTTCTAATGCATTTCAAACACAGCAAACATGTCCTTTCCAGTCATTCACCTTCTTCACACACACAGACTATAGCATCTAGGGTCCCTCCATTTTTCTGGAGGCCTGCATTTGGTTATTAGATCAACATCACAGACTTCTCCAGCTGGATTAAAAAAAAAAGCGGTACATCACACTTACATGGGAGCAGCAGAACTACTCTTCTTCAAAAGATTAATGGGAAAGCTGTCATCCAGCACAAAACAGACACATTTTGCAGTGCTGTTCTGACCACAGCGCAACAACACAGCCAAGGGACGCAGACGCTGCAGAGGAAAGGAGAAAAGGTCCTACTAAGTCTGCCTTGAGATGCAGCATTGGCTGAGAGGAAGCAGGGAGCAGTGTGGACAGAAGCTTTAACCCACAGATATATTACTATAATAAATATTAATAGAAGCAATAATCAGGCTCATTGACTATCAGATTGAAGGGAAAAAAAAAAAAAATAATCTCTAGCCACACTTGTCTTTCTAAATAGCAAAAACCCAGAAGAAAGTTCATACATTGGTGGTTATCTATGAATCCTGTCTCTACAGCGTGTGCCTCCAGAGAACACTGTAGAACTGATTACAAAACAATGGTTATCATCCCAGGAAAAATATTCTTCACTAAGCATTACCTTAATATTTCTATACCTTACAAAATATCGATGCACTACAAATTTTGTTCAATTTAAGCAGAATTTTTTATAAAACATGGCATTTGTGCTTGCTGAGCAATAATTAATAATCAGTGATTGTGGTGCATTGTGTCTAAGTGCACTCCCATGAAATTTTACTGTGTATACATCATGCAGTTACTAATTAACTGGAACTGCAATTTTAATATGCACAAACTAATATTCAATGCAAAACAATCCCTTGTGAGATCTACCTTTACCATGGTATTAACTGAGTTCGCCTCTGATCATGAAAAATATTACTCACGTGAGCAAGGCAGCTAGTATATCTAACGAAATACAGTCAAGGAAATCCAGGAACCTCCCAATATCTCTCCTTTCTGTTCTGTTTTCGGAAGTCTTATTGTGAGCACTGATTCATATTTGTGATGAAAATCATTTATTTAAACAACACATAGATACAATATTCCATATTCATTTCTGGGTTTTCATTCTGTCTGGATTTTTCTGCGTGTAAGAGGGAAGTATTCACCTGATGATGCAACTCAGAAGTCCACCAAACATTCTCAAAGACCACTGCTTTATTTACATACTCCAACATCGTTAGAGAAAATAATTGTGAGATTATTATCTCCTAACACTGTTAAATTCCTAATTCTCCAGCACATGGGAAACACCTTCCTAAAAGCTGATAGTTATTCAGGTGAGTATTCCACACAAAAAAAAAATGATCTTGCATGTTTGAATTCACCGGAGACCTTGCCATTGAACTTAAACGGATGAAGAACTTAACTCGAGGTCACAAGGCCCTTGTCTTCAAGTGACACATATACATGTCATTCAAGTGCTTTTCCTGAATACTAAAGTAGCCTGAAGAGGACATTAGTATGTGTCTGTCTTGCAAACAGAGAACTCTGGGTAGTCAAAATCTCTCCACAGTTAAGGAAGTCCTACTGATGCCCTATTGACATGTGATGCAGCTGATGGCTGCTTCACAAAACAGCTGCACGCCAGCCAGCACACCGGCTCAGTACCTATCTGCAAAAGTGCACTTCAGCAGCTGCAAAATATCTAAAGATGAAATTTTAAAGACAGATTATTCAGACAGTAATTTAGAAAATACGTTCAAAGCTTGGCCAAGTAACAGGTTTTTATTTTATCTTCGTGTAATGTTATTTACCTTGCCTTTTGTTTTATACTGAAAAAAAAAAAAAAAAAAAA
>WHYT01016371.1:135592-162457 GCA_009806455.1 Tetrax tetrax
AATTAAAATTTCAAAAAAAAAAAAAAAAAAAAAAAAGAAAACTATTCCAGATCCTGTACACTACAACATAGTGGCATGAAGCAAATTATATTGACTACTTAGAGATCTAATATTCAGGAGGAAATGTGGGTTTCTCGTTATGGTAATAGACTGAGACTTAGAAAACTCAAATTTAATTCACTGCTTTCTTTTTATCCTCTCTTAGAATGTTATGCAATGTGTTCACTTATCTTCTCTACTTGCTACAGTCTCTTTTCTTTCCTTCAAGGTGTTCAGACTTTTAATTGCTAGAAAAATTGGCAATGGAGATGAACTATTTTACTGCATGACTTCCATATGGCAGAACTGGAAAGTAAAAAATGTGTTCTCAGCTTGCATATACACGTCGGTGCTAAATGGTAGCATTCACCATCTTGCAGAAGTGACTTGCATGGGAACTACCTGTTTGCCAAAAATATATTGTATTTTCCACAGAAAATTTTCACAGACTGCATTTTAAATGTGGACAATAATCATGGCCTTTACGTCTTTTAAAGCTAGTGCACTGAAACAGATGCACATATGTAGAGTACTTCATAAGGATATGAAATCATAAGTCTGCTATGCTAATGCAGTTGGTTTGATCTCACCATATGACAAATAAGATTGCACGGAAACGTCCCAGCTGCTGGCTGGGGCTGAACCATCCCATGCGTTCAACGAAACTGACTGCAACCATAAACAAACACCCTTTCCCTCCCAACACAACAGATGAGATAATAGCGCTCTGTAATGTAATTTATACTTTTTTAGAGCAGAAACTGCAGGTTTTGCTGATTTCTAATTGTTACACTTAAAACCTTGCTGACTGCCTTACACTACATTATTGCCAGCCACTCACTATTACTTCTGCCACTTCAGCACCACCACAGCCGCGACTGCGTGACTTGCTTTCCAGCAGGTACTGCTCAGGTGGTAACACAGAGGTGGTCAGAGCGGATATCCTCCTCTACAAAGGGGCTGGGGCTCTGGTTTGGGTGGGTGCATCCTGTGGGGGCCTTCTGGATAGAAATCTCAAGGAGTAATTTCTATTATAAAATTTCTAGCCACCACACCCTTCCCGCATAGTAAATAAATTTGAAGCCACTGAATGGTGTGGTTCTGTTCTTGTTCTTCACCCCACCTAAGTTCCCACGTGACATCGGTCTGTATCATATATAGTAGTAAAAGAGAGTAAAAGATTTGCAGAACCTGATGTCAGTGCTTCTGATGCATTCAAAACTACAGATAACACTATTTCTTTTCCTGCTTCGAAAGCAGACAGAAGACAATTTTCATCAGGCTCAAAAATACAGTGACAGAGAACTGACAGACTATATGAAAAGATGTTTGCTCATTAAACAGAACAAACATGTTATAAAACTTTGAAAAAGCCTTTATGGCTTTATGTAAAGTCAAAAAGGGTCATTTGACATTTATTTTAGTCAAATGACTCTGTTTCTAGCATAAACCAGTCTTCTGTTTGAGTACAATTTTTGATAGGATGGAACATCATTGCTGCTGCTTTTTGTATTTAGTGAGCCTTCGTCTAGGTGCTCCTGGCTGTCACTATGGCAAAACTGAGAAAAATTACTTTCATAGAAACTTAGTAAGCTAAAATCTCTACTAAGAAATGGGAAGTTCTCTTTCATTTTACTCTTTACTTTCAGTATCAAAACTTATCAGCAAATTCCAAACGTCTACAACTTAGTTGCACAATTAAAAATTAAATATGGCTGCATATATAAAATAGTAAGTCCACAAAAAAAAAAATCGTAAGTCCACAAAGCGAGGAAATGCATGCATATGTGCCTATCACTGAACAGAACTAGCAGAGCTCAATATGGTTTGAGTAGAGTGTAGAGCTGCCTTCAAGTTAACACTTTCAAAGGGTACTCATAATTTTTGAGACAGATGGAAAAAAAAAGTAGTGGGATACACAGAAATACATCTAAAGAAAGAGTATCATTTTAGTATATATATGACAGAGTTGGGCGAACAGAATTTAAGACTAGAAGATTAAAGACTGTATTTTGTTCAGCCAAACCCATGGACTCCAGAGTACAAAACAAATGCATAGATTCTGATTTAGGTAACAACCATAAAATGGATATAGTTACATTATAAGCTACATACCATCAAATCTCAACACACTACTCAGGGAACTCAGGGAACTGGAATTTCACTACGTAAGTGAAAGTTTTAACCGGGTATGTTTCAGTACTAGAAAAAAATCAGGATACTAACATCAGGCAAAAGTTGAAAACTATTAAAGAATAATATATAAAGTAATTGCTCTTAACATATATAGTTTATATCTTTCAGCCCACTTGCTGCGAACGGGTCTGGTGGTGCAACACCCCACCTCCTGAGTTACTCGGTGCTTGGTGTGATTCTCCCCCCTGGGCCTCGGAGCAGCCGAGGGTGAGTCAGGAACAGACTGTGAAGGCCGTGAACTCCAGCATTAAGGTACTCCCTTAACACACCTGGCTCCTCTTTTCCCCAATACTGGAAACAATGGAAACAGTAATAGCAGTCAATAATCTCCCAGTTACAACCCAGCACATCTTGGCTTGGGTCGGAACACAGGTGAGTGTCAGAATACTACATCGTCTGAGTTGGGCTGAAATGGAAAAATGCCTGACAAAAGTCAACTATCTCAGGACCTACAAACAGTGACCCTAAGTGAGACCCACTGAGTTCTCCTGGATCGCAGCTGGCTGTGACCAGCATCTTCCCTGAGTTGGGACACCTCTCAGGCACAGCCTCCTTAGACCAAAGAGGTTTAAGGATCGTCTGCCAGCGAAGTCGATGAAAGGCCAGGGTGAAGTTTGACTTCTCAAGGCTCAATTACCACATGTTGAGCAATGCAGATGCATTGTGAGTATTTACTCTAAACTCGAGAAGGAAGGGAACTTTTAACTATAGCCTAGTCTCCTCTATATACATATATTTCACTGGATCGAAATAGTTCTGTGTTTAAACTTACACACACATATAATTATGTAAGGGTATCCTGTGGTAAGTTAGTGTGAATCTGGTCATTCTCAAATCTGTAATTAAGTCACTGTTTTAATTATAACATATTTCACTAAATCACTTTGTTAATCTTTAAATAGGTCAATGATTAAGTGCTGCTAAATTCACCTTCTGATCTACTTCACACCATTAACGAATCCTAAATTGCTCCTAAATCTTAACTGTGTGAAATATTTCATCCACAACAATAGAGATTCACATGGATAAATACATATATATGGGATATATCCACTTGTGTATATACAATCCTTTTCTATTACTAGTACTTTGGGGAAAATATATATATATACGTGTGTGTGTGTGTATATATGTATATATAACTATGCATAATAAACACTATAGTCAAGGATTTTATCCAGAGTAATAATAAAAAGGGAATTTTTATTTCAACTATTGATAGTAGATACATTTGCCTCCATGTTAACTTCTGAACTCATGTTCTTTTCCAGTAAGAAAGCCTTGAGTTCCCCCAGGGCATTTCTTTAGACAACATGTATATATTTTTCTGCATGGAGCCTTACTGACTACACTCAACCCAGCATTTAACCCAGAATATTGAATCTTACGATAGACTTCAGCAGGGCTAGATTGGCATCCTTGTTTTTCAATATTCTTGGCTTCATAACGGAAATAAAGATGTCTCGTTAAACAAAATATTCTGACACTTTTTGAAATCAATAACCCTATTGACTAAGTAAATGATAAATCATAAACAGTATAATTTCCCTTAGTGAGTATTATTCAGGAAGACTGAAGGTCTATTCTAAAGTTAGCACTAAATACAGTGGGAAAAGAACCTGCCAGAAATATTGTGAAAATCAGTACCTTGTTATTATAACCAAGAGTGATTGCTACATTTTTAATCACAAACATTTACATTAAATTACCACTTGCAGGGTTATTTCTATTACTTTAAGCAATTTCCAGATATTAACAAAGTAATGAACTTTATATGAATACATCAAACCATTGCATCAATCAGTATAGCCACATGACCTGACATTGTTTAAAAAATAAAGGCATAACTGAAAAAATGCTACACTACCTCTGCCCATGCTGTAATTCTCACAGTTAAATACTCTTCCATTCTACAAATTCAGATGTCACGTATTTTGACAGCTCAAGGATTCTACTTTTCCTGAAAAGGCAAAGCAACTGAACTGCTTCTTCCATCATTACTATATTTTACTGTCACCAAGATCTTACAGCAACTCACATTTCTTTTCAGTTCTCAGCTGCAATAAACTGCAGGCACTGTTTCACAGTCTCTAGCAGGCACCAGGCTTTGAGCCCTGCTAGTTAAGCTAGACAGCTTAGAAGTTTTGCCTTTACACATCACAGTCTCAAATACTACAGAAGAAATAAAAAGCCCAAAATGAACTGACCATTCGAGATTCTTCTCTTGTTTTGTTTTTGTATTTGTCAGCAGAGTTCTGTGGCTCACACCTCAAAAAACGCCAGAGGCAGGGATACTCAGGTGGACACAAATCCTTTGGCTTCACGACCAGCATGAGTAGCAGGTCACTGTGTCTTGGCATGTAGACACAATGCCTGGCAGAATTTAGCTCTCTATGGGAACTGACATATCAAAAAAAAAAGCTGTAACATGTATATATTAAAGTGTCATCTGCCAACCACACCAAAAAAAGTAATGTTCTTGCCTTTCCCAAAAGATTCTCTTCTTTTGTCTGTAAAAAGTCAACAGGAACTACAGTGTTTAACTGATCTGAGTCTGGTCTGGAATGATCTCTGAAACTACATCCTTCCACACAATTTAGATGAAAACAAGAGGACTCCATTAGCCATGGTAGAAATTTTACTGATGAACAAAGGCAGTAGCTTGCGTAATTACACTATGAATGTTACCCTGTGCAATGGATGAGATTCTGATTAGAGACACCGCACACAGGAAACTCAGTGCATCTGACAAGGATTGGACCATAGAGTCCACAGGGCTAAACAGACAAATACACACAGTAGGACAGGATGACTTTTCAATTTCAGTTTTTTACTCAGATGTTGCCTAGCCCGCGAAAACAAATAAATAAATAAATAGGTTTATTTCAGACCCTCAGCTTGCCTTGAAGCTGTAACAGCTGCCAGCCTTTTGACTTTAAGTGCATTGGAAATCTTAGCCTTTCCCTCGGAGGATGGCAAGTGGCTGAAGCACAACGTATGTTGCAGAAGCAGGAAATAGTTTACAATACCAGTCCTGATATTGGGCTGCCATCTTCCTCAGAACTACCAGTTCTCCCCAGAGAATTTTTTATTTAGAACAATAAGATAAGAGTCTACAGATCCTGACTTCCAATGAACGGAAAGAACACTGAACATTTCTATGATAATTCAGAATTGATCAATGCAGCTCAGTTCTGAATATCAAATATCCAGTACTTGCAGTGACACGTTTGCAATGAATGCAGGTTAGAAATCTTTATTTAGAAATCAAACTAAGGACAAAGTAACAAGGGAAGTTGAGATTACAGAAGGAAAAAAAAAATCTCAACTGATTAAGTTTTAATATAGAATAAAAACACTACGTCCATTTTCTCAGAAAAAGACAAGGAACAGCACACAGCCATTAGAAGACTGCTGATTTACAACACAAGCATGCTACAACATACAAGTGGATTCCACACACACTGATGGAAACCACAACATATCAAAACCAGTGTGTTGTACCTGCCAATTTTTTTAAGGCCTCTTTGGTGAGCTGACCTTGGCTAGCTGCCGTTTTACTGATGAATGAGGTGCCCATGTGCCCACCCAGCTGCTCTACCACTCCCTCTTCTCAATTGGACACGGGAAGAAAGTACAATAGAAAAGCTCACAGGTGAAGAGAATGACAGAGAGATCACTTACCGGTTACCGTTAAGGGCAGAACAGACTTGACTTGGGAAAAATTAATTCAATTTATTGCCAATAAATAACAAAGCAGGATAGTGAGAAATAAGAGCCAAACTAAAAACACACACAATGTGTTTCTCAAGAAAGTAGACACAAATGTTCCTAATTATTATTGACTTCATCGCATGCCATACTGCTCTGTTACCTCTCCTTTTTTTACTATTTCTTCCATAGATAGTTCTAAAATTCTCTAATAGAGATTTCAAAAACAAACAACGAAAGGCCAAGTACCACATCTGCTAGAATGAAGGCTTGAAAACCTTGTACCAGTACAGGTTTCATAATCCCATCACACTCCAGAGGGCCTAGATAATGCTTAAAAACAGCCCCTAGAGACTGTTCCTGCTTTGCATTATTTTACACAAAGTAATTAATTTCAGGTGGAGAAATGTAAATAACTTTAAAAACCAGGATGTATGCAAAGTAAGCCACAGGAGCTTACAGAGAGACTGCACAGAGTAAGCAGAGACTGTGCAGGTCCACACACACACGTGGGCACACAGCGGGAATGCCGGGAGATGAAGGGTCCAGCAATGTTCCAGGAGAGCACTTCCCCAGAGGAGAGAATCGTTCGTGCCTGTGTATTGACAAAGGTATTACCAACGACATCAGAGAATAGAAAAGCTATCTTCACTCAATGAAAACACATCCCCATTTGCTCAGAATTTCAGAATGATCAGAAGATTTCTGAGAAAGCTATCAGTAACACAGCAAATAGAGAATTCCCCTTCTTTGAGCATACATTTCCAAGAGAATGGCTGGCCCAGTGAGGCACTGCTTTGTAAGCTCTGTCACTTAGCTCATCTCTCGTGGAACACATTCACAGTTTTGGTCTCTAAAATATCCTTCGGCATTGGTTTGACAATTTCATTTTGTGCTTTAATTTAAACAAGCAGTTCTTTATGTCTGCTTTAAACTTAACATTGATCGTTTAATCTGAAGTCTCTACATGCATGTCATCCACTCTATTACACACAAAAAAAATTCAGTATTAGCAGTTTCAAAATTAATTGTTATATCCATATCTCTCATGCTTGCCTTCAGACATTAAAGTTTTGGACTAAGAAATCCTTATCTATTAATTTTCCTTCACAAACTCTTTTCTCCCTTGATACTTTACTGCAGTAATGGATGCTCTTTCTCATAGTTCTATGAAGTCTTCTTTGAGGTGGACAACCAAGCAGTAGAGATTTTCATCACAGGGTTACAGAATCACATAGGCTGAAAGCAATGTTCATTTGGTCCAACCCTCGTCAAAGCAGGTCTACTCTGAGCCCATGGCTCGGGCACTTACAGGTGAGGTCCTTCAACCTCTCTGGTTCTCTATTTAACTTTTTGGCACCACTTTTGGGGAAAAAAAGTTCATATTTATCAAAACAGAATTTTACATGTTCCAAAGTAACCTCTTTGCATCTTGTCCTGACACTGTGCCCTTCAACCTGAGTCCTGGGCAGCAGCACCCTGGCCGTGGAGATTCCCCTGGGTCGAGGCTTCTGACACTTCTGCAGATTCTGGGCCCCCTTATGTCCCTCTTGCTGCCATGCTGCTGCCTCAACTGCTCCACTCTTAAAACCAACTAAATAAAAATTCACTGAACAAAAAATTTCAAGCAAAATCACAATCTATGCAAGTAAAAGTAAAGTAAAACAAATGAACAAACAAACAAAAGCAAGACAAAACACTGCAAACCCCATCTCCTCCCCCAAAGGAGAGGAAGAGAAGTTTGTAATACTTTGACCAACTGTCAGTTTCTGCCACAACGGATTATCAACATTGCTTTACAGCTTCCAGTGGAGTAGCAGTGAAACGAAGATCTTACATCCTAACATATTCCCACTGACAATTTAACATCAACTACTATGAATGAACTTTGATGTAACACATGTAACTTCTGCTGTGGTCTCTATGTTCAGACAGCAGCAATGCTCCTTACGAGCAAATAACAAGTTCTCAGAGAAGTATTGAAAGGTCATTTTCCTTCATTTTTAGAGAAATGTCATCATCTATTACAGGCTACTATGGAGTGTTTTCTACAGAAACAGTGTGGATACAGAAAATTTTGCCGAATCTGGTGCTACGAGAAAATACAAAATTCAAAAAGTTACAAGCAAAGAAAGGGCAAATAATAAGGGTTGATGACAGAAAGGAGGAAAAAAACTAGGGAAAGAAGGGTATTGCTAGCTTTATAAAGGCACAGCTATTCCTACACATTTTTACAAAGTATAAGGTGCTCAGCAAAATTCCATTCAACTTCAAAAAGTGAGAGCTGAGCCTTACACTAATTTTAACGCAGGCTAGCCAAGATTCCAGTTCATGTGACATAGGAAGCTTCTAGAGTCCTCAGTGCCACCACTGGAATGCCACTGCTTTTCTGATCAAGACTTCAAGACGCTGTTTTTTTTAACACGAACTTCTGAAGCCCCAATAACCAACTGAAGAAAAAAGTTATCCCTCTGAACGGAATGCTAGTGTGCAAGCTGCATGACTGCACCAGCTGTCCACTGAGAAAACTGAGGAAGAGGTGCTCCAAAGATAAAAAAAGATAAATAACGCAACAGCTCATGCTAGGTGTGATAGCAGCAATCTGGTGGCAATTTATTGCTGTATAATGAATGCCCAGAATACACTGCAGGCAATGAATCAGAGGCTGAATTTATCAGTAGTTGTCCTAGAAAAGGAAATTAAAATCTGGTATTTAAAATTCAAAAAATATAAAAGAAACAAAAAAAAAATTTACATTCATAAGTATGTATTTTCCCCTGAAATACTTGGATCTGTTGATTATCCTGTCTCAAAACTTACTTTGCTTTGCCATATCAAAAAACCTAACAAAAAGTAATGCTCTCACATCACAGCATTTTACTTAGGAGCCAGGTACCACAGTGCCACTCTTTTGAAAGCATTTTAACACAATAAGGTGCTTACATCACCAGAACTTTTTCATAAAAATTTGATAGCTTAGCGGTATTTTTTGCAGATTTTTGTTCAAATTTTACACTACCACTTTGTATATATTTAATTGCCTTGATGCCAGAAATTCTATTATTATACCAATATACAAGCATTTGTGCCAATAAAGCAATGAAAAAAAACAAACATAAAAAATTACCAGCCCCCCACCAGTCTCTGGTGCTTTGAAATTATGTTCAACAATGCAGTTCTAAAACCATAGGAATCTGAACACTGCTCTCAAGAGATTTTTTTTTTTCCTTTGTCACTCTGCCAACATAACTCTTTCAATGAAAGATCATGCAAATAACAGGTGGTATTATTTTTTTCTGGATTATTATCTCTTCAGGGAAACCCTAAAAATCTTTCACACTGGTCTTGACGATAGGCAAAACCAGATCACTCCAAACTGAATGTGGATCTTCAGTCTTGACTTTTCTTTCTCCTCAATGGCACTACTTCCTTGACTACAGATTTCATAGCACTGGGACTTACAGCAAACACTATGTATTCTCCTGGTGTCATAACAAGCAAAAAAATTCTATGTAAGTAAAAAAGAATGACATCCGGTCTCTGTCACTGTTAAGGCACAAGCCCAGCAGCATTATTTTGACAGGAATGATTTTGTTATTTTATTACACTGAAAACAAGATTTTAGCCCAATTTGCCAGGGATGAACACTTGTCATTAAATCAGTCTGCATGATTGTACTGCTATTCACTGTAATATGCCCTTCCAAACATTAAGTGTATTTGGCAAGGTTAAACACCTTACTCACAAATACAGCTCTGAGTGTAAGCCAAGACAGATTCCCCAGACTGTCAAATGTAGCACTCATTGCTTATCTTCCAAAGGAATCCATTTAAATAGACACAGAATTCAGTTATGCACCGTACGACCTGACAGTGCTAAACCCAGACCAGTTCCCTCTTTACAAAGCACGCACTCAAATTTCAGTTATTGGTTTAACACATCGGTTACCCTCTGCAAAGACAGCTTTAGCAAATTAACAAGCCCGCACAAAACCAAGAGTATGTCATGGTAAAAACTGTAACAAAATACAGCATTTAAAGCTATTAAATTATTTACACCATGTAAGTATGCATTTTGATTTTCATTACTAGTAGTACCAATATTGGCATAAGAGGAAACCTGATGGAGAAGCAGTGCATGAAATTTAGTCCACTAAATACAGTTGCTAATTTCACTATATTTAGAAGACTAGTAAACTTTGGATACTTTGAACACTACTTATACCTTTAGAAGTGATCTGAAATACTCCAGACTTAACATCTCCAAACAAATCGATTGTGTGTCACCTGATTTTGGGTGGCCTGTCTCTCAAGCACCTGAGACAGAATAAAGGGAACAGCCTCCCTTGTTTTCTTTTACCAAAGAAATATGGTATATTAGAATATTGAATATTGAATATATGAATTCATATAACATACGCCTGGGGTATATAGACAACATTCCATTTCTCTTTGCACTGGACCTTCTTCCAGTGTTTCTGAATAAGCTGACCCATCTGCACGTCTCAGCCACACTACATGGCGATACATATTGAACTATACTTTTCATTCAACTGTGTGCAAGCTGTTTTCTCAGTATTTCTCAAATTTCTTGGGTAGCATCTTATCTGGTAAGTTTACTGGGTCTTAAGGAATGTGCATTTTCTCCATTTGGGGCAACTTCTACTCATGTTCAATTTTGTGGTGAATTAAACCTCCCCCGTATGTCTTAGACATTTAATTCATATTTCTGACTGCTTCTTTCCTCTATTGTCCTCTTCTTTTTCACCAAAACCTTCTTTTTCAGCAGATCATATCTAGAAAATGTAACACTAGTTCTTGCAGATAGCTCGTCACAAGGAACAAAAAAGACTGTTTTCACTGCCTAACTAATACCTCACATTCCTAGCTAGTATCAGCAACAAAAACCCTCCTCTGTGAAAGCTGACAATGGCCAAGCAGTAAAAAGTCTTAATGAACTCATTTCTGTCAACAGTCAGCCCTTTAAAAATCCAGACTCAATGGTGTAAAACCAGAATTAGCCAGTGTTAGCTTTATTATTTGAGAAAAAAATGAACAGGGATGTTAACATGCTAAATATTTTAAAATTAGTGTTTCACTTAACTGTCAAGACTTGGTTATATTGTCAGAAAACAATAAACATTCTTAACATTGTTCTGAAATGCAAAGCAAGAAGCACATTTTTTTCCTATCCTCAATGCCCACTGACACCTGGTGTGTAGGCAAGTGTGGCATCATGTTAGATTTGGCTCTCTGTGTCAGCAAATATTGAGGTAGTGCAAGAGGACCAGTTCAGATCTGATCTGCATTACAAGATTTAGAGTGACTAGGAAAAAGAACTTTTCAAGAAAATTCTTCAAGTATTCTTCTCAGAGTACTGCTCCTCCCATACCTACTATTTATTCTAAAGACCCACTTTCGCTAGTCACAGGGAGGACAAAGTACCACCTGAAACCAAGAATTACCAGAACTAAATTTGATTTTCCTGCATTATTATTGGCAGCTAGCAGGATCTTGTTAGCATATAATTTATTGTATTAAGTTACTTTGGGGATTTTGCTGGCACTTACATTGTAAATGGGTGAATTATTTATTCCAACACTTTGTTTCTAGTAACTGGAAAAAACTGAATATAATAAGTTATATTTGTAAATTCTGTGAAATTCTCATATGGTGAGAGGAGGAGATATTTCACAGGATGTGTGGGAAGCTACCAGCAGAAGAAAATGAAAAACATTTTTGCAAAGATTTATTTATAACCAAATTGCTTTTCACCTGAGAAAAGTACAAAGGTATAATACTTATATTCTTCCATAAAAATGAATTGTTTCTTGATAGAATGTGTGCTACTGACAGCTCATTTTATTACTAGAAGGCTGTAATAGAGCGGGTATACATGGTATTATAAGATAAATGTAAGGCTGACAGCTGATTTGAGCAACCTTATTAGCGAATATACTAATATAATAGATAAGTTTTTTACAAAAGTCTTGCAAAAAAAACCCCAAACCCACAAAACCAAAACAAAATAAAAACCAAACCAACAAACAAAAAAACCCCCGAATCTTCAAGTCAAAACCAAAATCTGTTTTGTTTGATGCCTAAGAGGACATTTTCTCTTCATTCACACTGAAATAAACCATGGTTTACTTCAAAGACATTTCAAGGGAATATTGACGAGTGTGGGCTAATAGCTCCAGATTCAACCCATTCCAAGTGTCAGTGATGCCCCAGGATCACTGTCAGTGTTTGCCTAATAATTTTTAGTTGCTTTGACTTTGCTTATTCGACTGTGGATTTTTTCTTCTCTTACTATACTGGAAGCTTCTCTGCTCTGCAGCCTTGGTGCTGCTATGCTGCTAGCAGCATCTGACACTGTTTCCCACAATACAGCCAACAAAATTAATTGTATTGAGGAGCCTGTATTCCTCCTCTCTGCTTGGAACGGAATGTAGCTGTAGCTGAAATGCTCTCCTAGCATTGCACTACGCACTGTAGTTTGGCAAAATTTCTCTCTGCTGCAGGGAAGCCAAAGAAAAACGGCATCCAGGCACGTAAGGATGGCTAGGAAGAGGGTGAACACCCGCCAGCCTCCCGGGCAGCTTTACAGTAAGCACACCGGCCAACAGCACCGTTAGACCTGCAGAAGCCAGAGGAGATCTGCCAGAAAGACAGATGAGAACCCAGATGTCACTGCTGGGGAAAAAAAAAAAACACCACCAACAAAATCCTCCATGTTTCTGAGCTTTGCCTCTGGACAACAGAGTTGCCAATGTATCACTTTTAGCTGTCAGAGGAACTGGCTTGAAATGCTAGATCATTCACAACAGATTGATAAAGTTTAGTTCTCAAATAAACTAATCAAACATGGCAGAGGACTACAAGTTAAACTAGAGAAAAGAGACTACATTGATTTACATTAAGCAAATTAGATTTTTGTGATTCTCTGTCTGGATACATTAGTATCAGATTAGAATATCTATAAAGCATAAATACCTCTGCATTGATTGCAATTTAAGTCAGCGCTTTACTCCCCATATATTTATCAAACCATATCTGAACTGGGTTATTTTGGATTTACTGTATACTGCAATGTATACTGAAAACAGGGTAAGACTGGCAGAACATTCTTTGAAATCTCACAGGCTTCCAAACACTTCCACATGTCTATGGATTTACATTTCATAATACACAAATGAATGCCCACCTTAAATTTTCAACACTAGCGTTGCAGTGTCCAAAAAAACCCCTCAAATATATGAACTGCCCAAATGAACACTCCCGTCAGAAATATTTTACTTCTTTCCACAATAAAATTAGCACTCTCTGTCAATATGGCACCTGCACATACTAAGTTTACTAAAAATTTTATTTGCTCTAAATCCACTACAAGTATCAGCAAAACTCAATGGAGACTGCCTTCCTTCATGCCATATTTTCAAATATTCTATTCAGCCAATGGTAGAGACACTTTGATGACCATTGGACAATAAACACATTTTCTTAATTCCTTTCTCTTTTACCATATATACTTCCAAATAAGACTCCCACACATGCTGCTACCAGATACATTTTTTTTCCTGCCCTCTCTTCAATAAATTTAAATGTAACCTGTACCCTTATAAACTGTCTTCTGAAACGTCAAACTGAGATAGCCTTTTAAGTTTATATCTAAAGAAACAGCAAAGAATGTGCATGTTACATGCACATGCCTGTTAGAAATACTACAAGCATCTTGTCATTTAAGACAAGAGAGCATTTTTATCAAAGATAAGGGCAATACCATATTTGAGTCATTAGTATAACTAATAGTTATACTATACAATCGTATAACAATATAGATCTTCCTGGTTTAGAGTCGCTAGTGCCAACCACTACCAGAGATGTTCAGAGTTTTCAATGGCAATTTAGTGGCAGAGTCAGATTCTTTAAACAATTACATAAACTACTAGGAACAGTACATCTACTTCCACCAAGACGTTCCAGTAGGCTCTGTACTGGGGTTGAACGTTGTTGAAGGGAATCCTCTTCGATCGAAAGGTGAAGGATTAGCAACTGATCTAAAATGATGCTCCAAGACTGTTCTGATCTTTATGGGCTGACCTGTATTTTGATGTATAGCTCCAGTAACGTCAGTTAATTTCCTCAGAAGAACAGGAGTTCACATCTACAGATTAATTTCTAAAACTCTGTGGTAATTCAAGAAGCATTACCTTCGTCACAGCAAACAAAATATATCCTGAGCACAGATATTCACAAATACACACATAAAAACCTACAGGTAAGGGATACATGCCTCATACAAGTGGTACAGAAAATTGGTCATTTTCCAGAGATTAAGTATATTAACAAGCTTATACCTGTCATAAATTCACCCATAATTCCTACACTAATAAACATATATTTTGTGAAACAATTTCTCTTAACTTCATAGCACATTTTCTTCTTTTTGGTATAAATGTTCCCATTTCTAATTGAATTCAGATCTGCAAAAATGCATTATTTTAACACTGTAACTTTATGGCATCTCTTGTTGGTGCTGTGTTTGTATCACAAATTTTTGTAATATTTTTTTCTCTTAATGCAAAATTTTTAACTTTGAGAGTTTTGTTTATTCAGGTGTTAACTGAGGTTCATTTAGGTGCGTTCCATTTTGATGCCTAACACTGTATTAACCTGCTTCCTCAGAACAAACACTTTTCTATTTATTTAAAAAAGGATGAAAAAAAAAAAAAGTCTGACCTCAACGACACCTTTAAATGCACTTGCATTTAAACTGCCCCAATTAAGCTTCCAAGTTTGCACCTGGAAAGCTAAGTGAGTTGAGGGACAAACACTCTCCCAGCTCGATTATGGCAAGATTAGGTTACGAGATCACCAGCATGCTGATTAGTATATAGTAATAGCATTTGTCAACTTCAAGTAAAGCAGAATATTGAAATCATCAGCTTGTGGCTACAACTACAGCAAGTTCCTTTGTTCCTTTTACCTGGGAGTCCTATCTTTTCCTCCCACACTTACATCTGTCTTACAGGTATGCAGTTAAACCTCAGGCTGAACATTCAACTTCTGATTACCACAAGTGAAGAAAATTAGCCGTTTCTCTCACATCAAATTCTCATTTGAATTTTAGATGGTTTTGCCGTATAGGATTCAAGAAAGGATTGGAAGTTTCTTTCAGAAGATCATAGCTGCACTTTGAGAAATGCTGCTTTCAATAACATCTGCCATTTTTTTCTTCCACCATAAAGTCTAAGCTATTCCTCCTGCTGGAAATCAGAGGAAGAAAAAAAAATGGGCGGAAGTTCATTAGCTCTATCATCTTCAGAGAAGCGTATCGAATGTATTCATCAGGACAGTTTTAAAAGTGAATTACGATACATACCGTATTTTTCTTCCTCTCCCACTCTCGTTCTCTGAAATGACCTTAAGGGCAGGTAAGCTTCAAACATATTCAGGCCAAGACAAATTACGTCACCATATTACATATGGAGCACATAACATATATGAACTATTCAAGTACAGACATACGTAAATGTAGTGATAAAACAACATAAATGTTTCTTGCATATCTCAAACATTTATGACCCCACTCAAATCATGTTTAATCAAAATCTCCTATTAATTACAGAACGCACTGCATAAGGCACTTAAAAAAGGAATAATTCCTAATGGGATTACTTTTTGGACTTAAAATTATTATACATTTTCTGTTGACTAACTAGCACTGACTAAGAGTCATGAGGTTTTTTTTTCCTAGTTAACTACTTCAGAAAAAAGCTTCACATTAACAAAAAGAAGGCAAAGAAACATAAGACTTCTCTGTTGCACAGAATTTTTACACATCCATGACAAAAAAAAGTATCTGCTAAACTATTTTTTAACATAAAGTTATCCAAAGTGAAAACAGAATGTGAAAATATTTATGATATCAGCACAGAAAGGTAAAGTTTTTCCAAACTATCCTTACCACATTTTATGCACAAAGCTAATCCTTTTTATTATGCCCATTTACTCTCCAGAATGGGCAGACTCATGCTTTTAGATCAAAATCAACAGTTCTCGAATTCTGGTCTGGTCCACAGGCCATAAGCATAAGAATATTCCCAGATTATTTTTTGTAAGAAAGACAGGACTCACTGAAACAAAGCAAATATTGCTGCACACGTATGCAAGCAAATTAACAGAAGAATGAATAAAATGAAAAGGATCAGCAAAAGCCCGGTGCATTTTCCTATGTTAGTCATACACAAAAAAGCTGTACAAGGAAGGCTTTGGGCCTGATTTAATCTGATGTCTTCAATTTGTTTGGTTAAAGATGTTTATGAGAAGGCTGTTTAATGATCTTTGCTTAGACTCTCAAATCTAAGAGAGTGAACTTCCGTATACAGAGTGTCTGATTTTCACTAAGCCTTCCTTACTTACACAGAATAAAGCAGACTTTTCCTAAACAAGTGTATTTGTTCATGCAGCTTCACATGCAAATAGATCTCTACCAACACACTGAACTTGAATCTAAATCTGAGTTTTGTGGGCCAGATCAATCTCTCCCATAGGATTTTACATTTAGTTGTTCCTTCTGCTACTAGATATTCTTAGAAGAACAAACTGCTGCAATAGATATGATGACTGCCATTCAAGGAAAATCATCATATGTGTAATTGTACAAAAAAAAAAGCTGCTGATGACACTAATTAACAAGTGCCACTAGACAACTAAGTGACTGGGGATGTAAAAAGCTAATGCATTATGTACTTGACGGTGTGACTGACAATATATCCACAACATTTAACAGATGGCAAAGAAAGTGTAAACCTTACCTTTCAAAAAATATTATTTTTTTTTAACTGCTTGTCAAAGCAAGTATTTCTCAGGACCAAGCCAGGACAGAAACAGGGATTTCATTCAACAGCAAAATACTAAGATATTCTGTATTCAGATGCCACAATGTTTCAAAGGCTTTCTAAAAGTGTATTATGCCTGCAACTCAAACCTAAATGGATAAAATGCACAACAATATTCGCATCAGTCATAACCCACAAGATCCAGTTGATGCCAGCTATGCACTAGAAATTCTTGTGAGAAACGGTAAAATTACAAAATAATAAGAATATTGCATTCATTCTCTGATATAGCAATAAGAAAGGCAAGAGTGTGCAGTCCAGTTGAAAACATTTCCCACAAACATCATTGTAATTTACAGGGCAGCAATCTACTCTGGAAATGAGCTGCAAACAGTTATTGACCAACAATTCTCTTATTATCTCTTATCTTGCAGGATATATATTGACCAACAGTTATTATCTTTTCAGACTCTTTCTTTGGGCATTACTTCAGGAAATCACAAAGGACAGTGAGTTCTTGATAATGGTGATAAAATACAGGAAAAATCTAAAGGGAAAAAGAAAAAGTAATTTCATTAAGCTTTTGTAGCATCTTCTCATTTTTATTGAGATCTCTATTACCTTTATTAACAGAAAGGGAAACACTAGCATACACATTTCTCAAAGGCACACAGTATCAGCCCACTAGAAGTCATGGACTACCTTTTACTGTAGACAACAAGTAGTCTCTGAAATCTATTCTAACCTTTAGAAGTGAAAATATGCAAAATGAAGTTGTGATCTATGTCATTATTCCTAAAATTTTTCTCAGTATTTAATGTCACTACCAATTAGTAAGCTGGGTTATCATATACGTTGTATATACTGTATATAATTTACATTTATTATAAATTTAAAAACTGAAATGGAAATGAACTGTATACAATCACTTCTAAATGTCGTCTCTTAAATTTACAATTGAAAGAAAGAAACCTACCGCATTAAAACTAACTACTTAAATACATGTATCATTTAAACTATGTAAGATTAAATGATTGTCACAGGAAAATGTATGAAATTAAACCCCTCATATTAAAAAAAAAAATAGTTATTTATTTTTATGGCAGTACTTTTTCTTTTCTTTGTATTTAATTTTTGAAATACGGAGGCAGAACAAAAAGTATTTCATGAAATTTTATGACCAGAAAATTATATCAAATCCTCAAATTTGAAAAAGGGCCAAAATCTTCACATTAATACTAATTTCTTTTGTTTCTCCCACAGAATAAAGGAACTTAAAACTAAGAGAAGCAAAACCTAAAAAAAAGACATAAATTAAACATACAAGCATGATTCTTATATCACCTACTCAGCTCAACACAAGAATGATTCATTTTGTACAATTACCGTACTCTTGATTGACTTTAGGAAAACCTCCATACCCAACAAAACCTCAAAATACCCTAAATGTGTAACCAGATCAGGCCCTAAGCACTGACTCAGATTTAAAAGACTTCTAAATGCATATAAATATTCAGTACAAATATAAGACTTGGTAGCATTTGACATGTGTATTAACAAAATACCAGCTGAGAAGTGACCAAGTCACTTTAAAAATGAGAGTAAGCCACTGAAACACAAAGTTAGAATCATAGAATGGTTTGGGTTGGAGGGGACCTTCAAAGGTCATCTAGTCCAACCCCCTGCAAGGAGCAGGGACATCCCTGACTAGATCAGGTTGCTCAGAGCCTCATCCAGCCTGGCCTTGAATGTTTCCCGGGATGGGGCATCCACCACCTCTCTGGGCAACCTGTGCCTGTGTTCTACAACCCTCCTGGTGAATTTTTTTTTTCCCAATATCCAATCTAAATCTACCTCCCTCTATTTTGAAAACATTACCCCTTGTCCTGTCACAACAGGCCCCGATGAAGAGTTTCTCCCCATCTTTCCTGTAGGCCCCCTTTAGGTACTGGAAGACCGCTATCAGGTCTCCCCGGAGCCTCCTCTTCTCCAGGCTGAACAGCCCCAACTCTCTCAGCCTGTCCTCATAAGAGAGCTGCTCCAGCCCTCTGATCATCTTTGTGGCCTCCTCTGGACCCTCTCCAGGGTCCATGTCCTTCTTGTTATGCAACACTGAAAAGAACAAAGCATAAATTAAGCATAATCAACATTCAAAAAGCCAGATGTAATATCCAAACCAAACACATTCATAACAAAATAACTGGAGGAACAAAACAACCTTAGACCCTCTCTGAAGGAGGAGAGGAATTTGCCCTAATGCACTACAGTGTGGCCTTCAGTGGTACGTATTTCTAATCACACCATTATCTATGACCTATGTATTTCTCGGACTTTAATAATATAGGACAATGTAGTAAAGCTAATTTTCTCATTTCCTTATTCATAACATCTGAATGTAATGCTTAGCCAATAAATTAGTTTAAAGAAATAATAATGGAAATGACAGTTACCACATTGTCCTATACTATTAAAGTGTAATGTTACTTGATCTGACTACTTCTGTATCATTTAATAAGTAATTACAAAAATAATACAATCATGCATCATTAATAGGCTTTAAAAATATTAATAATATCAATGAAGGTAAAAATACTGAAACAAATTAGTCAGTAGAGGTTGCAAGAGAACCCCTACCTTCTAAGTATGTATGCGTCTTCCAGAACCTATGATCATAAGGACTGGTCTTTGGAATAGAAAAATGGGAAGGCCACTGCTGGTGGCCTAGACTGTGTTGGAGAAGATTTGTGTGTTCTGATCAGAAAATTCACTTTGATTATTTCACTTCTGAGTGAAAGATACAGCGAATGCCATTCTTTTTACTAAGAAATATGCCTTGTAACATCATTGAAAAAATCATTACTCATTTAAAATATTAATACAACAAGTAGTCCACTTATATGAGGAGAACATGCATAGTAAAAACTTTAGATTTTTCAAAGGGGAAAGAAAGTGATGGAAAACTATTTTCTGATTTGTACCTTTCAGCCTTATCACAAACCGTGTCAACTAGCAGCAATTCTTAAGCACTTTAATGAAAATTCATTTCAGAGGGAGTAGCAGGTGTACAGAACAACGTATAATCAGACTACAGAGTCCTTTTTTTGGTCAGAACTGAAAATGAATACGAGTATGATTCATCATTCAATAAATACCAGAACCCACCTGTGCCCTGCACAAAGAACAGTACTCCGTGTGTCTCCCAGCGGATTCAATGGGTTTGACTATACTTATCTGCTTGCAATGCTCAAAAGGATCCTAGAGACATTTTGGCCTTCACACTGAAAGCAAGACCATGAAAATAAACTGAATTTCCTCATATTCATAAATACCTAATTCAGTTGTCCCAGCACTTCAGCAAAGTCAATTAAAATTATACTAGGAATCATTTTGACCTCAGGGTACTTTTCCCTAACAGTTCTTTGAATGTACAGCCTAAGATTTTCAAATATTTCTTCAGAAAAACAAAAGTAAAGCACCCTGCTTCCCCTTATTTAACAAAAATCCAATATGATGACCACTCAGGATTGGACCCTTAAGAGATGTGTCATTAAAATCAAAGTTTGCTCAAGCTACAGAAGTGTGCACAAACTATAGAATCACAGCTCATTTTAGTAAGGTCAGGAGACACTTACTGCTCACTTCTTACCCGTCACAATAAGACAGAAAAAAACCTTGAATCACACACTTTACGGCTTAAGATTTTTCTATTTGGCACTCTGCAGACCTTAGATCTTTTAACTTCTTGTTTTATTTCCAGCAATTTCTTCAGTCAAAAAAGAAAGCCTAGGGTTTAAGGATAAGTATGTGCAGTGCCCTGTGGCTTTAATTTGTGAAAGTTTTATTCCCACATATCATCTATGTCTGTATCTACAAATACTTGAACATATATATCCTATTATATAGAACGCAAGGTGACTTTAAGTATATTAATTAAGAATTATACTACAGTCACTTTTAAAACCCATTTTTTTTGTGTGTGATTTGAACGTGTATGCATCTTTCTTTCAGGATGCTTAAGCTTTTAGGTTCCAGGTTAGGTACTGCACAGTCATATGTGAATACAGGCACAACTGAAACTCTGTAGGCTAAAACTGATCATTTGCATCAGTTTCCACCTCCAAAAAAAAGATCAGCTTGCAGAATGAAAGTTCAGACAGGCAACCAATGCTCCAAATGTCATTAACTTTTTTTTCATTTTCCAACAGTTTTGTAGGAATTAAAGGTTATGTTTATCTTTGTGGAAGTCTTAATTTAAAATCACTCAGAGACAAAGCAAACATAACATTCCACATAACACCTTCCATGTCCTGATGGATCTCTAATGTGCACTCTGAGCCTACAACACCCTCCAGTCCATAACAGACTGCACAGGTCAGAGGCTCAGGTGAGGAAGGAGAGCTGCAAATGGCTACCTGAATACAGCTAGGTAGTGGGTTGGATGTCACTCAGCAAGTGACCGAGAATCACTTTTGAGAGAACCATCAAATGTACAATTACACAGAATCAGGAAAACTTTACTTCCACACATACCTCAGGCTCTTTTTCTCTTTGATCTAACATCAATCTTGAACATCTGTAAGTCATGACTGATCATTTAGTCACGACAGGGTAACAGCAAGACAAACTATACTGGTCTGGACCCTCCATTCCAACTTGCTCTAACAGAAACTTAAAATACATGGTTGCCCTAAAACACAAATCCCATAGTTGTTTATCAGTCGGACTGAGAACCTCTAAACTGAATTGAGCCAGCGAGCCATGGAGTCATAGCTAGTGTCCAAAGCTTTAGTGCTGCATTATTTAAGATGATGAATCACTATAAACTTCCAATTACTTATAATTAGAGTGCTGTAATTACAACTACTTACAGACTGTGAAACTGCCCTGCAAGATTACAGCTGTGACTGCACACGCATATATTAAAAAATATACTGTTCAAATCTTCACAAGTAACATTTTAGCTAAATCTGTTCCCATATTTGCTTCCAAAATCCATCTTCAGTGACCAATTTTTATCTTTCTAAAAGCTAGGTATGCTTCTTCCTAAGAACCAAATTAATACGCAAGACTCTGATCTAATCTTTTGCCAGCAGAATTTTCTCCGCACTGGAAGGTAGTCTTCACAGCACAAAACCAGACCAGAAGCAGTCCATGTTAACAACAACTTTCCTTCACCCTTCTCAGTGCTCTTTCTGGAGCTGATACCAGCAGACTTGACTACACAGAACAGCTGACTGTCGGAAAGCAGCACGCTGTCACTTCTAGTCATGTCCTGGTCCTTGACGCTCCAATGCCAGAAGACATTGACCAGACCAAGAATGCTCATGCGGTTAATTTCACACTAGTCTCATTCTCAGCCTATTTTGAGGGTGGGGGAAGAAGTGAGTGTAAGCAAGCGGAGAAAAGTTAAGTAGAACTACTCTTGAAGGCGAGTTCAGCAGGCATTCAATACTTTACAGAATCAGGACTGCTAGTTAGCACCAGTCCCTGGAACAAACCAGAGAGCCTACGGTGTGATGTTGTTGGAGAAAAATATAGCAGAAGCCATACTGAGAGTCATATGTTAAGCATAAAAGACCTGTGGATATTTTAAGGCTTAGAGTAAGAAGTCTACAGCAAAAATGAAATAATGAACCACTGATATTGAAATTTAAAAGTCAAGAAAAAAATTCCTAGGCTTGGATTTAAATGTTGGGGTTTTTTTTCCATAATTTTTGCTTGGTGATTATGTGCAGTCTTTCTTCTTTGTAAAAATAAACAAATAAAGAAAATCTAGGAAGGAAATCAGCTTGGTATCATAAACTCTGAAGAACTGGGCAATCATTTTGACATACAGGTTAAGATATCAACTTTAGTGTCTATAAAAATAAAATGTTTATTTTCTGAGTAAATTTAGCTTAAAACTGATCTGAATTAAAAAGTAATATTAGTGAGTTTGGCAAGTATTTCTAAAAGCATATTAGGGAGCTTTGATGATGACTTCCAAAAGTATATTAAATTGACTAAACGATTAGCTGACTAAACCAAATTTTACCATTTTATTTCCTTTGTCTCTCACCATCTACTGGTAGAAGAGAAAGCATTTGTCAGCAAAGGAAAATGAATATATATACCATAAGCCATGATCAGAAATGGAGCTGCAGGCAAGCTACTTCTGCTTTTCATATGCAGCCTGTACACTGAGGACATCAGAAAAGGATCAAAGCACTTATGAAAATACTCCACAGAGTTGTTAGCTATAAGAAAGGAAGAATTTTGCACACATACTAAACTTGAATGTTTAACTTGAATGTTGATTATATGACTTGATTGGTATATGGAAATGTAATAGCTATAGTTTGTTTGTCTTATACTATAATTTCAATTATAAAAGAGAAAGAAATGACATTTTAATACACTGTTAATGGTATTCATTTTCAGTACCTTTACATTTAGAGAGCAGAGTAAACTTAAGCAAAACAGATTTGTTCATCAAAAGTGCTCCTTTAAAGAGAAGTAGAGCTTTTACTTTGGAGCAAGTACATGTACAAAACTTCTGCACTCCATAAACATCCAGTAATCATAATCATGAAGGTACAACTCTCTTAAGCTGTTCAGTTCTGTGTGTCCAGCTGAATTGCCCCAGAGTATGCAACAGAGCAACATGAAAAGCTCACCTCAAACAACTATTATACCAAAATTTAATGGAATGTAAAAATGTTGGAACCTTCTTTGAACTATGTGTCAAAGTCAATTGACTCAAGCCAGGCAATGAAGTAAATCTTGCTATTTTAAACAGAACTAGACAAACACTTCTCAGTGTCAAAACTGCATCTTTCCATTTTAGGTGTTTTTTTACAGTGATGATACTAGAGAGGAACTATTTCCCTGTATCATTAAATTCTATCTATTTTTGCCACTACTAATTTTCTATCATATTCAACCTTCTGAAAGAGAATGTTTCACAGGATTACTCAAATGTAGTTCAAGCATAAGTGACTGCCAACTTCTGGTTGAAGTGATATCCCAAGTACGGTTATACTTCTTTGGTTAAACCAAGGTGTAAATGAGCATTTCTGAGAGCGATAAAACATATCACACGCAATCAGTTGCAGGAAGTCCAGCTGGAGGCCAGTCACTACTGCTGAACCCCAGGAGTGCATACTGGGGCTGCTACGTTGAATCTTTTCATTAATGACCTGGACAATGGGGAAAGCGCACTCTCAACAAGTTTGATGATGACAGAAAACACGCAGGAGCGATCATTAGGGCAAATGGTTGTGTCATCCCTGAGATGCACCTCAAGAGGTGGGTGAAATGGGTCATGAAGTTAACAGTGGGAAGTGCAAAGACCTGCACCTAGGGAGGGATGACTTCAGGCAACAGCTGACAGGCACCTGGCCGGAAAGTAGGTCTGTACAGAAGGACTTGGGAGGTGCTGGTGTACCGCATGTTGAACACTAGCCAGCAGTGTGCACTTGGATAAAGACGGTACACATCCTCCTAGGCTGCATTAGGAGAAGTGCTGTCAGTAGGAGAAAAGAAATGATCCTTACCCTATATTCAGCCCTGGTCAGACACACTGGAGTGCTGGGTCCAGTCCTGCGCTCCTCAGGACAAGTGTGTCCTGTCTCTCTCTGGGAGAGACATGGACATACTGGAACAAGTCCAGTGAAGGCTCACAAAGATGATAAACAGATCTAGAAGAAGAGACTGAGAGAGCTGGGACTGTTCAGCCTGGAGAAGTCAAGTCTCAGGCAGGGATCTTAGCCATGTGGAAAATACTTGATGGGAGGTGGTAAAGAAGATACAGCTAGACTCCCTGATATCCAGTATATCCAGTGACAGGACAGAAGGCAACAGGCACAAACTGAAACGCAGAAAATTCCATACAAATAAAAGAAAACTTTTTTTTTTTTTACAACGAGGGTGGTGAAGCACTGGCATAGGTTGCCCTGAGAGGTGGTAGGTGCCCCATCCCTAGAAACATTCAAGTTGTACGGGGCTCTGAATAACCTGATCTGGTTGGAGATCTCCCTGCTCCTTGCAGGTGGGTTGGACTAGATGACCTTTAAAGGTCTCTTCCAACCTAGACTATGATTCTGTGATCCTTGGACATAGTCAGAATCGAACACAACACTGCCCTGGGCAACATGTTCTAGCTTACTCTGATCTGATGCAGGGACTTGGAATAGCTGGTCTCCAGAGGAGCCTCTGACCTCGGCCATTCTGGTATTTCATAATACTAACGTTTGAGAGTTGCCAAAGATCCTGAATCTGGCTCTAAGAAATTACATAGAGGAATGACATATGTACAGACACATTAAACTCATATGCACACTTTGTGTCTTAAACCAAATAGGTATCTATATGAATAGGAACAATTTCTATAAGCACCTTTTCAGATATAAATCCTATCAAATGACATTAACTGTTAAAAAAAAAGTAATCTCTACCATCAAAACCACTCTATTCTCTCTTTAAAAAGTATTGTGAACTTCAAGATTTTAATGTAAAACCATTTTAGAAAACATTAAAGACATTCATTCAACTAACTGCTACCTATGTCAACAGGTCTCCAGTAAAGTACTGCTGGTTGACGAAAGGTATTTTAACAAATACTAGAGGTCACAATGTCTTGCAATAAATACAATGGAAAGAAAGGTATCCAGCAAGCAGGTCCATTGCCAAGGAAATCACTGTTCTATTCAGGATGTACTGAACACAAGGCATGCAACTGAAAGCAGCCTCTTTCATACCTATAAACGGAGTCCTCAATCCTAAACAGCAGTTCTCCACCTGCTAATAATAGGAGACTGTATTAAAAAAGTTATTAAGTTTCTTTAGACCTCATAATTTGAAAACAGTACACATAAATCAGAAGAGCAGATGTTTGTTCTGCTTGTTACTAAGCTCGTGCTGCTTCCCAAGAGAATGAGCAAACTCTAGAGATGGGAAAAAGATTGCTTTTACCTTTAACAGATATGCAAGAAGGGCTTATAGATTATTTCTTCAGGGTTTAGCACAGAAAGATTGTTAGTTCTTCCCTCATGCATCTACAGCATTTATGACAGCATTCTTGTAACCATGAGAGTAGTAACAAGGTGATCTGCAAACTGATTTTGTTTCTGCAGTTCTGCTCCAGAAGTAGACCAATTTAAAAAAGAAAAGCTCACTCCCAGGTTCAAACTTCAGAGCATGCTTTACCAATTTACAGCTGGAGAACTCAACAAATATCACCATCAACAGCCATACTAGGAAGGAAGAGAATTTGGGTAACTATTTGATGAGTCCTCATCTTCCCTTTCATTCATAAATACATCTGCAGAAAGCATTTGTACGTGGCACCAGTATGACTATCCCAGTCACATCCCATATACTGCTGCGTTTTTCCTGGATCTTTATGCTGTACTCCCCGCTGTGTGATTCTGGCTAGCAAAGATAGGACTCTAACCTACTTTTGTACTGAATGCAAAATACATTGTGTCTTTGCACTTCTAAGAACAAATCTTTCATTATGCAGAAAACCATCCTTGATCTTTTACAGTCACTGAATTTTCTCCGTATGATCATCTGAGTCAGTCGTGGAATCATAAAAGGTGTTCAAACCACAACAGCAAATCCTAATGTCAGGAAGAAACTAAGATTTTCTGGATCATAGACTGGATATATATATGAAAAGACAATATATAAAATTAAATTGTTAGTAGTGTATTTGCCTCTGAATACATTTGCCGTGATTTGCACCTGAATGTTGGTAATTTCACTCCAATTGGAGATGATAATGTTCATGTGTTACGTGATCTGCAATGTCAGCTGCAAAGTGTGGAGAAAAAGACGAAGCAGCACTACAGTGCTCTGCCAGCTCCTGAATTGCTTTGTTCTGTGCACACAACAGCTCTTAGCTGTTGGATGGCAGCACCTGATGCTCTTTCGACTCTTCTGAGAGACACTTTTAAATGAATACTTCCACTTTTTTCTTTAGTTAGAACTTTGATTTTTAGCAACTGCTTAACCAGAATTTTCTACTTGGGAATCAATAGTTTGAAATCACAAAAAAAAAAAAAAAAAAAAAAAAAAAATTTTTTATTTTTTTA